>VURO01045554.1:0-24806 GCA_015108175.1 Pelvicachromis taeniatus | reverse complement strand
TTGTACAAGGATCAAATGGCTTGTAGCAATGGGCCAGACACCCTGTACTCCCGGAGCACCCCCCACAGGACACCCCGAGGGGCACGGTCGAATGCCTTCTCCAAGTCCACAAAACACATGTAGACTGGTTGGGCAAACTCCCATGCACCCTCAAGTATCCTTGAGAGGATAAAGAGCTGGTCCAGTGTTCCACGGCCGGGACGAAAACCGCATTGTTCCTCCTGTATCCGAGGTTCGACTAACAGATGGACTCTCCTTTCAAGCACCCTGGCATAGACCTTCCCAGGGAGGCTGAGGAGTGTGATTCCCCTGTAGTTGGAACACACCCTCCGGTCCCCCTTCTTAAAGATGGGAACCACCACCACAGTCTGCCAATCCAGACTACTAGACTCCAGTCCTTTTTAAATTAAATAACAATAAACATATTTATCTCCTGTATTCATTTGGTCATTTTATCAGTAGCTACTTTTATGCTTCAAAAGTGAATTTTTAAAAAACGATTTTGGGAACAAAAAACGATTTTTTGTTCCCAAAAAACGATTTACTAGTATGTGTAGATCACCTAACGTGTTATAAACATTTTTCTTGTCTTTTTTCGAATAAATTCAGATCAACTTAAGCGATTAGGTTTTATTCCCAGACCTTAAAATAAACTGGGAAAACCCCAACAACACATGACCTCCTATGAGTGAGCACTTGGCGACTGTGAGGAGGAAGAACTCCCTTTTAACAGGACAAGACAAAAGTGCCTTCCTTTGTCTTTCCACTGTGAGTCAGAGACCTTCTGAAACGTCTGCATAATTAAAAACTATTTTTTGCTATAATAAAAAAAACAAACTTATTTTGATTTAAATTGAAATCACTACTTGGGGTTTATCTTTAATTCTTTAATCACATATTGAGGTTTTGTTTTCATAATAGAGCTGGTTTCTTAAAAAACATGACATTACCCGTGGCAGGCGTGCCACACCCACGAGTGCCGTCCAGCCTTTGGCTTGAAGTCAGCGCGACCGATGTTGTGGATCTGAGAGGAGAAGCGGAGCAAGCGCCGGTGTCCGTATGGCCAGTTGGCCTTCGCAGCTGACTTAGACAGGCAGTCCTCCTCAGCAGCGCAGTAGAGCATGTGCAGAGGGCGATCCTCGATATAAACTGTCTGCTCAACCAGAGAAGCATTCAGGACGAGGTCAGAGGCCGCTGGATAGAGAAGGAGGGTTAGGATTGAATTATAGTCTTTAAAGCATCTCAAAGTCTTTGTCTTAATTTTAAAGTATTATTCTATCTTTTCTCTGGAGTTTGATGATTGCATGAAGGCTGCTGAGTTTCACGAGGTCAGCAGAAGTTTAATCTTCCGATTAAACTGCTGATTTACAACAATATGAACAATCAAGCTGTGATGCAAAGCTTTTGTTTCTCTCCCCGTCACTCACTCTCTGAGCAGATTACTCCCGCTGCAAACTTTGCTGCCGCTCTCTGGCAGCTGACGGTTTTGTGGTACTGGCACTGACTCAGAGCCAACTCGTTTCCCGTGCACTTCACACCGCTCATCACCATGTCTGTCACATTACTGCTGTCCCAGTACCATGTTTCCTTAAAGAGATATAACAAAAAAGACACAAAAAAAAGACAAAAAAAACAAAACAGGTTGCATCGATCAGGACAGAATCCTTCACAGACTGCTGCAGAGAGTTCAGTTCAGCTATTACGTTCTGAAAAACAGATGTTCATGACTCATTTTTGGCTCCTGAATGAGGACACAGTGTAATGCTGACTTTATGATCACTTTGTTCAGAGGCTAAGAGACTCAATAGTCTTTCTGCAAAGCTTCTCAACCTCATGCCGCATTAGCCTAATCGAATACTTAAATAAGACGTGCAACAGTTATTCTCTAGAGATCAAAGTGCAAATCTGCCTCACTAGCTGTAAGGGAAGATTCAGTAGCACATCCTTGTAATTGTGCACATTACTTGTCTGCTCTAGCCATTTTTATACTTTAGCCAGTGAGTTAGCACATGTGCACATTTTGCTTGGTTTTCTGCTTGGCTTCAAAATATCAGCAGTGAGCTGGAATTCAAATTCTGTTGCACCAATAACTGTAGGTGATCTACCTTTCTGCACATTTGGACCTAAATCATTTACGAAAATTGGATTCTACAAAGTCCAGTTTTGAACTTCTACATGTTTTTTTACAAATATTTTTTTTGTAGGTTTTGAAATGTTCACTTCATATCAGGCAATGTGACAAATATGAGGGTCTGAAAAGCTTCATTAGCTTGTGGCATTTGCTGTCAGTTAAATTCAGCAGTTGGGTGTTATGTTTCCTCAGTTTTTACAGGAAAAAAAGACAATAGTTTATAGTAAGAAATCTAAAATACAACATACTTGTAACTCAAATCTGTTTCTTTAACTTAATAATGCTTGTACTGTAATCCTGAATAAATCGCAGCGAGTCTGTCATGCTACTGTTTTCCACAGTCTGTGCTGTCGTTATTTCTGTGCATGTTTTGCGAGTTAAGTCTTCATTCCTACTTACAGTGATGGCATGCATGGAGTAGCCGAGCCCTAGCTGCCTGCAAACCACCATGGCTTCCTTTGTGGTCCAGCCTGTGCTGCATACTGTGCCCCACTTGGAGCCAACCTGAACCTCCACCCGGCCCTCATAACTGCTCCGACCGCCCACTATCCGGATCTGCAGAGTTGTCCTGCTGGGAGTCAGTGAGGGGACACACTTCCTGTCCTGTCTCTGAACTGTCTAAGCTAAACCTGTCAGTGTTCATATCCAGTAGAAAATGTGTTGTTGAAGCAGCAGTTTGGTTAGTCTTTTCTAGGCGAGGAAAACATCAACATTGTTTCCACATGAGGTCACCACTTCACTTTGGTGGCGAGCGGTTTCGGGTCAGATTAGAAGCTTCACTTGTGCGGAAGTGGGCTGTTCTTTTAACAGAAAAAGAAACATCTACCCATATGTACATTATAATATGCTGTCACATGTTAATGAATGCATGCTCAAATATATTCTAAAAACATATTTAAGTCTACGTGTGAGTCAATACTAAAATTGTTATATATTTGAGCATTTATGCACTGAAAGAAAAAAATAAAAGCTGCACACTCAGTGGCCATTTCATTTATTGCACTCTGTGGTGCGTGTGCCTGTGACGAGCTGAGCTCTTTATGGTTACGTGCCGGTAAACATGCCTCTGCAGCTACTGCCAGAGAAGCTGGATCAGAAACAGAAAACCAGATGAACTTTTTCGAGGATGTCGGCGTCTGGAGTTTACTACACTACTATCTTCAACAGACTATTGGTGCTCTGACGAAAATGGAAAGACTCCCAAAATATAAAACCCACTTAGGCAACATGATCTACACAGCTAAAACTTATAGGTTTGACTTTTATCAGAAGGTAACAAGGCAATGGAAAACTTCCACATGACAAGACACAGGAATGTTTCTAAGGATCCATCCTGACTGATATAAGCAGGAAAGGATGAATTTGGTAATACAATTACAAAAATAATGGACTACTACTTAAATGACAGCATCCATAGATGTGTAGTCCAACAGAAGACTGTATGATTGTATGATTTGAAATCTACAGAATTGCAGACCATTGCAGACCACATTTTAAATACACCAGGCTCATGTGAGGCAAAATCTATGCCGTGAATACTTCTCAGTCTTAGGTTCTGTCTATCTGAGTCACTGAGCTCTTACATTGTTTCCTTGAATACAGTCAACTGCAGATACAGTCGACTAAACAAGGACTTTCTTCACTTTTAACAACATTAAAACCTCAAAAACAAACTAAAATGAAAGGCCACTGGGTGTACTTGACAGTATATTATATTTCCATATGATATGTAAGTACCAAAAAAGACAACAGTTTTCTCTGTTGTCCTTGGTGATGTTAATAACCTACTTGCAGGCCCTGGTTAGCGTAGCCCAAGCCCAGCTGCCTACAGGCCACCATGGCCTCCTTGGTGCTCCAGTTTTCACCACAGATCAGACCCCAGCTCTGTGTCCCATTAGGGTCTGAGGTCAGCACCTCGACACGGCCCTCATAGCGGGTTCGTCCTCCTGTGATTCGGATCTGTGCGGGACCAAGGGGTTAGGAACCACAAAGTAAAGCGTAGATACACAAAGAGCTGGGTTTTCATAAAAAACTCACGTGTAAAACCTCTAATTGTGTCAAAAGTATTACAGGCTACATTATGAAAAAGCTATAGATATTTAATGACAGATGATGATTAATGAGATTGCATTTTCTGATGGTTTATTTTAATAATAGTATTCAATTTCAGGAGTTTTTAGCCCACCGTCTGTGTGTATCTACACGAAGGGAGTATTATCTGGGAAAGTACAAAGTGTAACAACCAGAAATACTCGGTTTTCAGGAGAGGTCACTGCTGTCAGAAAAAACCTTTTCAAATTGAATTTTACATTAAAAAAATAATAATTTTGATTTGCTTTTTCAGCAACTCCACAAGGGAGCTCATTCAAAGCAGACAAATGTAAAACTCAAACTGAGGAACTGACCAACAAGCTTTTTTGTGACAACAGCACCGAAGGATTATTGGTTGACAACAGATGTGAGATTGTTCTTACTGTTAGCTCTAAATCTCACATTTCTGTGCATAGAGAGCACTAAAGCAGATTCTACTGATGGCCAGAAAAGATACTCAAATAAACAGTGAGAAACAAGACAATATTTAACTTCGTTCCTATCCTAGGATAAAAACACAATCTAAACATTCTAATCATTCAGCCTGTTTAGAAAAGCAAGCCTATTTGCTATGAGTTCCATATAAAACAACAAAAATTTCTCAAGTTAACTTTAAAATGAAACATTTTGTTGAGAAAGTTCAGGTCTGACCGAGGTCTCGAGGCCCATGTAAGGCACGTTGCAGCGAACAGCAGCGTCCTCTGAGTGCTGGCAGTGCTCTGATGTGATGTTTTTAACAGGGCAGTCCCAGATGGACCTCTCCTGCCCGAGGCACTTCACCTCGTTCATGTAAATCGGACCCATTCCTGGACAAACAGACAAATAGACGCATTGACAAAATTGAAGTTACCTTTGATAGTCATCCAAAACTTAATCACAGGCAAGGCAAAAAACGATGAGACACGTCCTACAGTATTTAAGAGCTTCTTGGAAACACAATAGATTTAGAACTTCTGACATAGTCGATTTCAGATTTGGACATTGTAATTAATTATTGGGAAACCTTATCTGAAAACATTTCTTGACACAAACCAACGATCTCACAAAAGTTTTAAACAGTACAAGATCCTTATGCTGTATGTAGCGACAACTGCAGCAATCACTGATCCCCAAACCAGTTAATTAGGTGCTTAAAGCTGATTTTGAACAATCCAGGTTACATCACGACTGCTTTTTGGACCTTTCAAAAGGCTTAATCTGGTTTTGAAAAGCGTGAGCAATAAAGATGAAAAAGCACCCCAAACTAGCAGCACTGAAACTGTAGTCTTTGGATTTTCTGGTGGTTATTGTAATACGCTTGATATGCTACAATATTCAGAATTAAAAGGCATGACATGTCTCTCTTTGCATGGCTTCCAAACTGTATGCAGTACTGATATGAATACCAAGCTCACTTTTTAATGTCGGTCAGCACCACCCTGCTTCATATTTACTCTCTAAACCCTCGATCTGTCTCTGCAAGTCATCGCACCATGAGGTGATCGTGATGCGTAATTTCTGTGAAAGGAATTCCTTCACCCACACTCGTTTCCGACTTCAGTGACGTTCAGGAATGTTTCTTGGACTCGCTGAGCCAGGTGGTGGTCTGACAGGAGTCTGAACACAGAGCAGAGGTCTGTTCCCGGAAGCATGACTGACAACGTCTGAGTGTAACCCTGACATGGATCCACAGCAGCTGATGTGAATACATTTAATGAAAGAAGCTCCATAAAATATATTTCGAAGGTGCTGAAAATTAAATATTAAATGTTATTTCAACATGGGATAGCTTTCAATCCCAAAAGAGTGCGTTTATGAGAGATTTTAATGAAATTAATAGATAAATTTAATATCCTGTTTAGTAGGTTAACATACAAGCAGAGACAGGATAACAAATGAATGGGTTTGAAAAGTGCAGCCAACGCTGTAGTGCCCTAAACCAGTAGTGTTTTTATGGCCAGAAGGGAGTGACTCAAAGTACAAGACACTGAAAATCTACGGGGTAGTGTAATGGAGAGAAAAGATTTCTCCTTTACTTTGTAGCTGTGGGTGAACTGTGGAGCTGTCTGAGCCGTCTGAGCCCGAGGGTAAACCCACGCTTATCCCACAGCAGTTTTGCCATTTGAAGCCTCTATATAGACCCCAAGTAGGCCAGCCTGTGATTGGCCCAGAGAATTCTGCGAGGATCCCACAGTGGGCAGCCCACATTTTGCCCACACTATGGGCTACCCTACTGGGGCTCATCTGGGATCAGATAGGCCCTACATTTCATGCCCCACACATGTAGCCCACAGTGGGGCTACATGTGTGGACCTACTACCCTCTGCTGAGAGTAGTGGGTCTGCCTATAAAGGCCTCAAACTTGAGTGACATTCACTTCTTAAGCCATAGGGTTTAATATGATGTTGGCCCATCCTTTGCAGCTGTAACAGCTTTGACTCTATGTTTATGGGAATTTCTGAACATTCTTTCAGAAGTGCATTTGTGAGGTCAGAAACTGATGTTGGATAAGAAGGCCTGGCTCGCAGTCTCTGCTGTAATTCATCCCAAAGGTGTTCTGTTGGGTTGAGAACAGGACAGTCAAGTTCTTCCACAAACTCACTCATGCATGTCTCTATGGACCTTGCTTTGTGCCCTGGTGCACAGTCATGTTGGAACAGGAAGGGGTCATCCCCAAACTGTTCCCACAAAGTTGGCAGCATGAAATTGTCCAAAATGTCTTGGTATGCTGAAGCATTATGAGTTCCTTTCACTGAAAGTAAAGGACTGAGCCCAGCTCCTGAAAAACAACCCCACACCATAATCCCCCCTCCACCAAACTTTATACTTGGCACAATGCAGTCAGACAAGTATGGTTCTCCTGGCAACTGCCAAACACAGACTCGTACATCGAATTGCCAGATGGAGAAGTGTGACTCGTCACTCCAGAGGACAAGTCTTCAGTCTCTAGAGTCCAGTGGCAACATGCTTTACACCACTGCACTGCACCAAGAAATTTCGCAGGAGTCTGCATGCCTTGATTTTCCATACCTGTGTTCATGGAAGTGATTGGAAGACCTGAATTCAATGATTTGGATGGATAAGTGAAAACATTTGATGATATAGGCTTTAAAAGACTCCAGCGCCGGTGCTACCAACATCACCTCCGACACAGGCAGACTGAGAGAACGTCTGCTGTGTGTAACATTTCAAAGGTACAATGTTGTTCAGATAAAAATAGTTATTTAAACAAATCAATTTGCCTTCACATTGATCATGTAAAGGACATCCTGTGTCTTAAAAGCTGAAAGCTAAACTCAAGGCATGCGAAAGAACACGTGCCAGTAAGAAGAGCAACATTTCAGAAATGAACCCAGAGTTTTTGTTGCTTTTCTACCTGGAATGGAAAATCCAGAGTTTCTTCCATCTCAGTGTTAATGAATTCAAGGTTTTGACTGAACCTACTTTCTGGAAGACAGCCCAGGTACACTGCTTCCTCAGATTATCTGACAAGCCTCCTCTGCCAACTTCGTCTGTGGTAGATATCATAATGTACACAAACTACAACAGATATCCCCACCCAGCATTTCTGAGAGCTGCCCTGTAAAAAGACTGCTTGTTTCTCCTTTGGCGAGATCTCCAAATACCTGCTCTAAGCCTTCAGTGAGGCTTTTGGAAGCAGATCAGCTTTTCAGTCAAATTTGAACAGCTTTAAGAGTTTCCTACTAGCCAAGGAAATGGATAAAAGTAAAGCATCCATAATGGACAAAATGCAGACAATGGAGTTTAGGTCAAAAAATTATTAAAATCGTTATTTAACAACACAACTCACCAGAATCTATGCATATATTTTTATAGATTATATTTCTATATGTCTTCAGTGGACACTCATCTTTGAGTCTATGCATTGTCTTTTAGATCTTGGCAGAAAAAGTCATTCTTCTTGCTTATGCGGGACCCAGGTGGCTCAGACACATGCTGGCCTTATAAAACCGACTGCCTCTTTCTCACATGAAATGATCCATAGCCCAGCTGGAAAAAAAACGTTTTCTGCTCTAAAAGTGCCAAACCACCACTTAGGAATCGCAAACACACACACATAAAAAAAAAAGAAAGCTATTTAATGAATCGGGCACTCAGTAGGAGAATTAATGAAAAAAACATACTACCAATGGCCCATGATTGTAATGACTTCATCAAAAAATGCGCAATATATTTATAGCTCTGTCTCTCATGTCTGCTGTTCCTTCAGTTTTATCTTTCTACGAGCGTAGCATTCCTTTACTTATTCAAAAAGAGTCAAAAAGTGGGCCGAAGCGATGACCTGAGAGATTAGAAGACCAGCGATAGACAGCTGGTGACTGAAGTCCTCTCTGAAGACAGCTACAAACACATCAGAATCCACTGGACTTCAAAGATCAAAGTCTTAGAAAATATTTTTTTTTATTCTGTACCAACATTTCTGTATAAATAACCTCTTCAGTTAGATATCTATGGTAAATGGTCTGCATTTGTATAGCGCTTTTCTTAGTCCCTAAGGACCCCAAAGCGCTTTACACTACATTCAGTCATTCACACATTCACACACACATTCATACACTGGTGATGGCAAGCTACATTGTAGCCACAGCTGCCCTGGGGCACATTGACCGGGTTGTGCTGCCAAACACTGGTGCCACCGGGCACTCTGACCATCACCAGTCAGCAAACATAGTATCTTATAGTAGTATCTTGCCCAAGGATACTTGGCATGTAGACAGGAGGAGCGACCTTCCGGTGAGGAGGTGACCCGCTTTACCATCTGAGCTACAGCCACCCCTATAGCTTCCCCTATATTTCGAACCAGATCAGTTAACCTTTAGATATTCACTGGTACTACAAGCCTCATTGACCCAGTCACACATACATTCAAGCAGGCACTTTTTACTATGCCAAAGTACTTGAACCCTAACATTCACTCTTTCACACTCTGATGGATGTATAGGAGGCAGCTTAGGTTTCAGTATTCCACCCAAGGATACTCTGACATGCAGATTGGGGGAGCTAAAGATCACCATTGTACAACTTTTTAATCATTCCTCACCTTGACCCATGCGGGCACCGGTGAGAGCCTCCTTGGCGCTGCCGAAGCCGAGCTCCCTGCAGACAATGGTGGCCGATAGCAGATTCCAGCGGTCGTCGCACACTGTCCCCCAAACGTTGTCTTTCAGCACCTCGACCCGACCTTCGCCTACCTTGGCGCCTCCCTTCAGCCTCACATTGGTCTAAACAACAAAGAGACACATCATGTTACTCAACTATGCCAGCAAGTATCTGTGATCACTTCACAAAAAAATACTTTACCGAAATTTTCAGTTTCTTTTTCAAACCGCTGTTTTGCATGAACAGCGGCCCCGGCGTGCAGCTAACGACAGCTGGCATGCCGCCTGCGCAGGAGGATGTGGCGTTTGGCTTGTTGAATTCCAGCGGACAGGCTGCCAGATGGACCTCTGTACCCGTACATGCCACAGAGTGAAGAAGGAAGTGGTTCTTCTGACGCTCCAAATACAACCTGGAGGGAGCAGAGGCAAGGGCAGGGACTGTGAAGTACTGAGTGAATCAATACCCTGATTGTATCTACGGTACACAGAAAAAATGATACATTATGATGATATATTTAACACACACACACACACACACAATAATAAGAAAAACATTAAACAAAGGAATATAGTAGTGAAATATCCTAGCTACATTATAGCACCTACACTTTCTTTTATCTCAAAATGTTGGTGTGGTTTGTTTTAAACACACAAGTGAAGGTTATGATTATTACTCAGGCTCATAAAGAAGATACATTCTGGAATATATTTATTACTCAGTCTTGCTGACAAGAGGATAACTTTAAAGTCCATATATAGTGACGGACCAAATGCAAGTCAAGTGGTAGCAGCGGAGGTAAGATCCATCCATTAGATTGGAGGTCTAAGCAACATTAAAGGCCCAACAAACAAGGTCACTGAATATTCTGAATGAACACAGGATTGATCAGGCTCAGACTGTGAAAGAGATGTTCATGAAGCAGAGACAGCATTTACACATCAACTAGAACCACTACTGACAATATCTGGGATGTGCTGGAGACGACTTTAAGGTGTCCAACTCTTCTGTTATCAGTGCTGGGAGATCTTTCGAAAAAATTACTGCAGCTCTGGACAGAAATAAATGTTGTCAAATTGCATAAGCTTATGGAAATTAGCTAATTGTGGGCTAGCAAAACATTAGTGTGTATGACTTTTTTTTGGCCAGGTAGTGAATATATATAGTATAGCTGTAGTTGGTTATTATAGCAATAAAGACCACCAATTGTAACATAGTTACCGTATATCTGCTAGTAGTGGTCTGTCTCTTATTGACGCCCGTTTCTAATAAACCCCAGGTTTGAGAACATGTCACGACAAATAGACGGCGGTCTCCAATAGTAGCCGGTCTCCTTTAAGCGCCGGTCATTTTGCCCTTTCGTCTCCACTGATAATTTCTTTAATCCCGAAATGTTCATTCACTGTTGTTGCCTACATTTTGTGGCCGTAAATACAATACCGTATTTTACTGCCAAATGAACTCGGTTTACCCATCACCATTCCGTCTGAGAAGGGAATAAGAGCCGGTCTCCAACAACCGCCGGTCTCTTTTAAACGCCGGGCCATCCGACTCATTTTTAAAATAAACACCAGGGCTACTATTGGAAGATATACGGTAACCTATATGATAAATGTGCACAAGCTTAAACAAAATCTTGGCAAAGGTTGCTGGTTGACTAAAAGTCAGGTAACTCTTCATAAAATGGCAAATGGTATTTACATTTGTCTACTGATTCACTTGATTCAGAGCAGCACAGAATAGCCTGTTACTTTTGACATATCTGTGATAAGCTACGCAGACTAGCTGACTCTATGTGACAAAGGCTCGAGCCATTTCATCAGTTTTTCAACACCAAAATGCTCTTTACAAAAAAATCTCTTTGGCCATTTGACATAACATAATCACATATATGGTACACACACATCTATGACATGAAAACTGATTGATCTGGTTAATGTTTCTTTTTTTTAATGTCTGTATGTCAGTGTCATATTTTTTCTATTTTTGAAGAGAGGAAAATTCAGTGTGTTGGCTACTTTTAGGCTAATCTGGCCAACTTCATTAGCATGTGTGTTGGTCTTTGCAGACACTTTGAATTTCCCCACTTGGTTGTTTATGCTCAGATTACCTTTTGCCAGGGCTGCTCTGTTTAGACTTAGAGATAGCTTTAGCTTTGGGTGTCTGCCTGCAAGGTAAAGACGGGTTAGAGTGCACAGTTTGGTGAAGAAAGTGATGTGACAAAGTGAAAAATCATTGTAACAAAGACTGCATATTGCATTACAGTGTGTTAGTACAGAAAGGATGTGTCATATTCAACATAGCTGCTAAGCAACTGTCGTTAAACAGGTATAAAACACTGTGATTTACTGAGGTAATACAGAGTAAAAATGTAAAACAGCACAGAATAGTTCATCTAAGCACATCCTTCTCAGATCAATTACAACACAATTTCAATAAAAAAGAAATAGACTGAAAACAAAACACAACAACAAATAATGTTGGGTCGTTAGGGCGGATGCCTGACAGGTTTAATTAGCAGAAAGTAGATAAACTTTATGGACAAAAGTATACTCATATTTTTTCTTTCTTTTGTGTATAGTCGGTGTGACGATGCTGACCAGAAGCAGAACAAATAGTGTACAGTTTGTATGTCCATATACTTTGGGCCATAAAGTGTATCACATGTTTAACACGGTCACTGACATACGGTTAGTACAAACTAAGCTACTGTGATTGATGTACTTTTATGTCAAAGTGAACGTTTTTTTTTATTGCTGGCATTGCTTTATGTGTGGATGGGCTGCAAATAAAAAGCAGATATATGAGTTTGCTGCAGGTCTAATGATTAAAGGTCACATGAGAGTCCATACGGGGTCTATGGTTTAGGGTGATCTGTGCTCTGTGTTGATGGGTTTTTCAAATCATCTTTTTAAATCATTTTAAATGTCAAAGAGTTTCTTACTTATCCCAAAAACTTTAAATTTCAAGAACTGACTCAAATAGAATCTGCAAATTGTAAACATATTGTTTTAACCAGTATTTTAATGTTGCTCTATTGCCAAACTAATAAGAATTAAGAATGCGCAGCTTCCAGGTGGTGTGAATCAAACGCACTTGACTAGCTAATAATCAGTAGGTATAAAAGTCTCTATAAAAGCAGAAGCTTGGGCAGTTGCTAGTTCTTTGGACTCTGTATACCAAAGTATTATAAAGTCTGATAGTTAAAGGTTGGCCAAAAGTGGGTCATGCATTAGGACCAAAAAGAGAATGAAAAAATAAATAAATTCAATTTTAAGCTTTGGTATTGAAAACCACAAACTGGAAAAATAAAAATGTATTTATTCTGATTATTTTGAGGGATTAGCTGACTTGAAGAAAAAAATACAGCATTTACGGTATATTCCTTCACACCACATTTATCTGGTAAGCGTGGCTATTCACTGCAATAATTCATTTTCCTCAGGAGCAAACGTTTGATCTCAGGACACCAAAAAGTATCATGTAACACATCCAAAAACATCTGTGGTCCAACTTCCTAATACTCACATACCAGCATTATAAAACAGGATGAACAGGATAAAACAAACACTGTAAATTATTTGCAGATTCTACCAGATGCAGGTCAGTTTCTGTTATATGAACCCTGCAGTCGAATGTCTGTGACTGCTTCAGTTTAAGAACCCAGGATGAAAAGTTGCTGACCTCCTCCAAAAAGCATGCCATAATAAAGAATGGGATTTCCAGCTGTTGCATTAGATTAAAAGGACTAATGCATTAAAACAAACAGGCCTCTGACACCACACAGATTGACAACATCTGTATCATCAAAAGGTTCATTATGTGTTGGATGCTAATGATTTTAGTAAATAAAAGGTTTGTGCTAATGATATAGAAGATATAAAATGTAAGTAATATGCTTCCAATTAGGTATCGGTCTCAATCTGTGCTGTCAGCAGTCGTGTTAAAAAATCAGAAATGGGAAGAAAAGTACCTTAGCACAAGGTACCACAACCCATTCATATGCTCCACACAACACAATAATATGATATTAGAGTGAGGGGAAGGAACAACTAACTAAAAAGCAGGAACTGAGTGGTTATTTTCTACTCCAACTGGAAACCCACTACCAAAACTACAGTAAACAGGAGTGCAGACAGAGTTGGACGGTGGATTTTCCCACGACAGTGTACCTTCCACCGGCTGAAACATTAACCTTTGGCCTGGAGACCTTCTCAGCTGCTCGCTTTTTCAGACGCCTGTAACAGTGAGACAGCCAAATTCCATCACATGCAGGAGAGAAACTACATCCAAGCACACAATTCAACTGACCGCACACATTCACACTAACACATACACAGGCTGCCTTTGGTCAGTACACACATTTAGTTAAGTCAGTGGAGAGACAGTGGTGAGTAACACTTCTAGCATTCTGTAAGTCACCAAAACACATATACATACACAATACGCACACGTGTGCTCACAGCTAAAAGCAACACTAACCACTGAGAATTCAGCAGTGCAATGGACATCCTCAGTAAGCAAGTCATCAATGCAGAAATGGTTATTGACTAATTTAGAGCAGTTATATTTCATAGAAAGCTTGAGTGATAGCTTTCAAAATAGCCAACAGTGCACAGCCTGATGTGGCAGGTCTAATACTAATCAGTTTAAAAGTTGGCTTAAACAGGAAATGGAGTGAATGCAAAGTTCACCACAAAGGGGGAAGAGCTGTTTTTTTGACAGTTTACAGCTACAACATAGAGAGACTGTTCTGTAAAGCTCTGCATAGCAAAGACTACTAACACACTGACATGCTGGGTACTTGAAGCAGCTTGAAGACTGCCTGAGCAAAACAGATCAGGTATCAGTGACATCACACATAGCATTGATTATGTCAGCATGAAAGGAGGAGTTTGAGATTTTCCAATTGGAAATGTAGAAAGGCATTAGCTAAGCCAGCAGTTAATGTGAGTTGGACCAGCTCTTATTAGCTTGGACCGGAGGCTGAGTTTTACTTGGCTGATCTGATCCAGCGCTCACTTATCGCTTGAGCTTTGTTGCCACGTTACTTTATGACTACACACAACTCAAGGTATTTTTATGTAGTGAAGTATGACTACTGGAAGCTCTTTATTCTATAAAATATCACCAAAAAGATGAACTCATTTCATGTCCTGGTAGTCTGTTCATTATCTTACCAAGACCTCCTTTCTCTGACTGCAAACCTCCCCCCAAAGCCTCAGCTTTCACACGTGTCTGAGAGAAAACACACATTTCCCCTCGTACTACTGTGAACCGTCTGCAGGGGTCGAATAAAACTGCAGCCAGGAATGTCTGCAGTGGCTCTGTTCTCATATGACACAGCAGGCTCTACTCCATCCAGTCTACATAGTTTTAAAATGAAAAGAAAGGCTTGGAATTTTGCTTGATATATGACCTTGGAAGCAAAACATAAAATCATCGGATATCTATCTATTATTTGATTTGCAATCATAAGATATCAACACTTCAGGTGAAACCTTACATTTTTTGACAAAAGGACTCAAACTAAAAATACCCAATAAAAAAAAAGACTACTTGTAGTTGTTACAGCGTAGATGTGACAAAGCGAAAACAAGAAAACACAAATTGGACTGTGGTTTCCATTCATGCGCTCAGTTAACAGTCTCTTCAACTTCCTTTGCAACGTACTGAATACAGCCCAAGAAGTTTTTCAGCTTCCCAGTCTTTCCAAAGAACAACAAAAACATCCTCTGAACAAAGAAATAAGAAACAGAAGAGAACAATCGTACAAAATGCTGAAGCTTTCCTCACGCAGCACATGCAGTGTTGGCAGGGGAAGTCTACACACATTCCCTGTCATAGCCACAGTAAACAGCAGTCACTATAATGTCTGCTCTTTACTGTACACAGATTAAGATCTCGCTTGAGGTTTGGTCAAAGTGTTGCCACTTTGGTTTGCACACTAAAAGTGTGGGGATAATGTCAGAGAGGCTGCAGCAAATATCCAAGTGAATGAGGGAACGAGCAAGTTAGAGCCGTTGTTTACAAGCAGCCGGATTCCCACTGCTGGCACTGAGAAATTAACTTGGAAAAAGAAAGCCCGGTGTAATCGAATGCATTTTTATAGGCTCCGCCATTGGTTCTGCTTTCTTATCAATTTAAATGACAAGTTTAATATTTTTAGAACAATACTTCTTTGCTTTATTTCAGGGAGCTACAGTGGGGAAAAATTGGATGATGAATTTGTGACTCTGTTCACTTTCAAAGAAATGAACAGTGTCAGTTCTTTTTTGGTAGTTTCTTTTTTTATGGAGAGATTCAGAATATCAACCAAAAATCCAGAAAAAAAAACACATTAAATGAAGGTCATGAAATGATTTGAAACAAGAATTTGATTCCCAAGCTAAACATGACTTAGCACACGGTGGGGTAGCCTTTGTTGAGGGATTTTGTCCCACTCGTTTAGACAGAAACTCTCTACATGCTTTAGGTTTCGTGACTCCACAGATTTTCTATAGGACGGAAATCTTGAGACTGGCTCGGACATTCTAATGTGGTTCTTCTTTAACCACTCCTTTGTTGCCTGATGTATTTTGGGTCACTGTCATGCTGGAATACAAATCCACAACCCATATTTAGTGTTCTGGAGGGAAGGAGGTTCTCATCCAAGATATTACAGTACATATCCCTCAATGCGCTGAAGTCATCCTGTACTGCTAGCAGAGAATCAACCCCAAAAGCACGTTTCCACCTTACTTCCTGCTTGACTGTGGGGCTGCTGTTCTTTGGGTCATACTCAGCATTTCTCTTCCTGCAAACCAGGCAGGTTGAGTTGCTGCCCAAGAGCTCAATTTTGGTTTCTGATAGCAGCCCTTTCTCCCACGCCTTCTCAGAACCTTTAGATGTTCTCTGGCAATCTTAAGGTAGGCCTCTACAGGTGCCTTTTTGAGCAGGTGGATCTTGAAATCAGGGCAAGATTTCAATCATTATGGCGTAGCGTATTACCAGTGTTGTTCTCAGTGACTGTGAGAACACCACTGGCTCCTCTCTTGGTGGTGGAGATGTTGGAATGGAAGAAACTGATGGAAAGGTGCTTCATACACATGATTGATTGATTGAAATCTGTGTGCCACATGGACACAAAGACAATCTGTGGGAGCCAGTAGGGGATCAAATACTTATTTCACCCAGTAACCTGAAAATGTATGACTTTTATGTAATGTGTTTTTTCTGGATTTGTGGTTGACATTCTGCCTCCCTGTGTTAAAAAGAAAGTAGCATAAAAATAGAGCCTGTTCATTGCTTTGGTAGTGAGCAAACTTACAAATTCAGCAGAAAATCAAACAATTATTTCCATGACTGTGTCTTGGTCTTAAGCGTGAAGCTACTGCCAGACCGGAAGTAGATGAAAGTAGTAAAGGTGGAATAACGGAAACAAGCTCCTAGATCAAGCTACACATTTACTATACAGACATGTGATCTTCTCATCTGAGTCTTGGCAACAAAACAAATGTCTTTCTCCAGATTGGATGAGAGATTTGCTCGCGTTTTTGCAGGTTTTTTTTCTCAGGTTTCTTTCACTATTAAAAACATGCTGGTTTAACGTTGCCTATCTTGGCCTCTCTCTCTCTCAAAAGAGAGCCTTTGTCTTCAGAGTTTCACATTCTTGTTAAATAAAGGTTACAAAAGCAACCAGAAGAAAAAAAAAGAGATAAATGTTTTCCCTTTTAAAGTAGTGTGGGGCCTCTCCTGCTGATCTGATATACATGAACAACCTCATAATCTGATGCGATTCACTTACTTGTAGAAGTTTTTGTTGACCTTCCTCTCATGAGGGAACCCCAGCATGCCGCAGACCACGCGGGTGTTTTTGGCTGTCCAGCCTACATCGCAGACCTGTGCCCAGCCATCTTTGTATTTCACCTCCACCACACCTTCCATGATGGGCAGCTTCTTTTTGGCCATGCCAACCACAGGCCTGAGTCGCACCTCCTCTACTTTGTTCTCATCAACTTGTGCCTTGCAGAACAGGAATAATAAACAAATAGATTTATTTACAAAGGATCATAAGTTGCTCTTGGAACTGAATTATATGGATGAAAGCTAAACTATTTATGAAACTTCTCCTGCATGAGAGGACCAGACTACACAGTGAGTCATGGCTGTACCGGAGAGTGGTTTTCAGGTCTCGTGCTCTCACTAACAGCTCACAAGTGGCAAACGTGACTCTGATTGCCAGCGATGCGCTGACTCACTTCCGCTGCTGTTTATTTGGAAAAGAAAAATCTGGGTCTGGTCGCAGATAAAAGTCTGGATGCCACATTTAAGCAAACCTCACTCACAGCAAACAAAGAGAAAGAGGGAAGATGGTCATGTAGCTGAAAATCCACTCACTTTTATGAAGCTTTTTGTTTTTAATGCAATCTTCCTGTGTCATCTGCTCATTGGAGGTCTGTGGAGACGAATCACCAGAATAACCTTGTTCACCTGGGAACATTCGGTTATGCAAACAACACCAATGACAGAGACCTACTGGAAAAAATCTCAGCCAGCACCTATGTTTGTGTCCTGAGATCTGAGTTCTACAGGTCGGGGTTTAACTTTGAGCTTGAAATTCATGTGTTCTGCATAACATAAGCCGAGGCGTTAGATGCAGAAGTCCTGTGTTTCATAAATTAACTGGTGACGTCCATTTTTTAAAAATGCAAATGAGTTTCACTGGCAATTGGTATGCAACTCTTTTAAAACTGCATCCATAAAAATACAGAGCAAGGTGTTGTTACCAAAACTACACAGACCTAGATGAATGGTGAAATTAAACTACTTTACTTTCAAGCCTCCTAAAACATCCTAGCCAGGAATTTACTGGATCATCGTTTAAGTGTTTTGCCCAGCTATAGCTGACTGTAGCTGCTAAGTTTATTACAGTTTCACCTCAGGAGTATCCACTTGGAGAAGCTTTTGCTTTCAGCAGGTTTAGACAGATGTTATAGAAGAGAGCTAAGCAGCACCATGTGTGCTAGCCACAGGTGGAGCTGCACAGAGGCGTTAGATTTTTTCCATGTGTGTAGCCCTTGTGTACGGAGTCTATAAACGGTGAAGAAATAGGATTGTTTATGAACATGTAACAGCTTCTTAATTGGCTCTAAAAATAATTTAAAAAGTAAATATAGTAAATAAATAATAATAAATAGTTTTGGCAACTTACATCAATAACATTCGAGTCCACGAAACCGGGTATCCTCTCATCTTTGCAGACAACTCCGGCATCTTCATCGTGAGTGCAGTCGCTGTTGCCCCAGCCACGGGACTTGCAGAATTCGATGCTCTTCTCACCTCCGTGACACTGCACGTTGTCCAGCCAGATTTTTCCTACACAGGCGACAGACTGTTAGGGAAACTCCACCACACTCCCAGGAGGGAGAAAGCAATCAACCCAAACCTGGAAGTAGCACTTGCTCGCAAAACTGGTGGTCTAGGACCAGACAACTGCACTTACGATTAAAAAAAACAAGTGAAGAAAAAATGGTGGAAATAGTTTTATTAAAGTCAGGGGGGACTCTTCAAGAAATTCACGATTTTTAAATGCTAGACACGGCGGCTTTTTAAGGTGAGCTAAATGCTAATGTTGACGTCGTTACTTATTCACAGACACAATGCTAGCGTGTTCATTTCAAACAGGCTCAGCATATACACATCTTAGTTTGGAATGTTAGGATGTCAACTTAATTAGTTCTAGGACTACAAACAAAATAGTCCAAATGCACTTCCTAAGGTGTTCCTAAAAGGTGTTTCACAGTTACTACAATTCTACTGAGGTGAACAAAACTACAACCCCAATTCAAAAAAAAGTTGGGACGCTGTGGTTGTAAAAACTGATTCTATTCAATCATTTTTAACACATTACACAAAAAGCTAAATACATCAATCTCATGCTTAGAAGTCTGGATCACCAAAGTCAGTACGGCTATCCTGGAGGATAAATGTCTACAGTCCAACCCTGTGGTTCCTGAGATACTTTATACTTGAGCAAAGTGGTGGATCATGGATCATTATTATTTCACAAACTGTCCTGCTAGCTTACTAAAAATATTCATTAACAGTGGCTTTAACTTAATACCTAAGTATTATCTTAAACCTACTGTTGGCACATATTTTTGATGGAAACAACTACTTTTCTGAGCACCCTTATGTGTGTTACATCATGTAAAACACAAATGGATGATCACACAGTATATTTAACCTAAAGCTGAAATTAGACGCACTCATGGTTGAAGCCACCCTTACCTTGGCCTTTGCCATATTTAGCACTGTGGGTCCATCCTGTGGCTGAAACAAAGCCCAGATGGTGGCAAAGTACGTGGGCGTTAGCTATCGTGAAGTCGTCATCACAGATGGTTCCCCACTCTCCCTTGTAGAACAGCTCTATCCGCCCCTCGTTGTGTTTTCGGGGATATCCACCCAGTCTGACCTTTAGTCTTTCGGGCCGGGGGGATGGAGATGGGGATGGTGCCGGTGTCGGTGTGGGCTTTGACGTGGCGGTGCTTGAAGGTGTAGTTTGAGTTAAACAGTAAGGCAACCACAACCCAAGCAGGAGGCTGAACGCCAACTGCTGCTTGTATCTTGATTTATCCATTATTTCAGCTGCATATAAAGAGAGGCACAAGACAGTTATTATATACTTCTACATTTAAGAAAATACAGTCTGAGAGAGAAAACACAACACAGTTCAGAATTGTATTGACTATTAAACTCTTTTTCACTGGGAAAAAAAGTCAGTTTGTGATGCAATTACTAAATATTCCTTTACATCAGTTCAGACAGAGATTTAATTTTGTGAACTAGTTTTTGAAAAAAAATCCACCCATTTGAGATCGGTTCCCACTCTAGTATAGTTTCAGGGATTGGTACAAAAAGGTGACCCCAGAATTTTAACCCTGATTCCTTGAAGAGTCTCTGGGTGCCCCAATGCAGTGTAATGAAAAAGTAATTGCCCTCTCCATTATTTCTTCCATCATATTTCTCACATTTTCACCCTTTTTAAAGCATGATTTAACTGTCTTTTTACTGCCAGGCCTGTTAAATGAAGAAATCCCTAAAAACAAACCCGTCTGACAAGGTGAAGTAGCTTAAAAGATCTAAAAAAAGCAACACATTATGCCACGATGTAAAGAAACAGCTGAGAAACGCAGTCATTGACATCTGTTAATCAATGAAAAGGGCAACAAAACGATTTTGAACACTTTGAGAAACCACAGCGAGAGTCCTTATTTACAAATGGATGAAACTTGGAACAGTGGTGAACCTTCCCAGGAGTGGCTGGCCTAACATATTTACTCCAAAAGCACATCAACGACTCTTTCAGGAGGTCACAAAAGAACCCCGAATGACATCTAAAGAACTGCAGACCTTCACTTGTTTCAGTTAAGATCAGTGATCATGATGAAAATGGCACCCAAGACTCAGGCTCATCACACATTTCCCAAAAAACATCTTGATGATCTCAAAGGCTTTTGGGGAAATATTCTGTGGACTGATGAAAAAACATGGTGGTGGAAGTGTGATGTACTGGGGCTGCTTTGCTGCTCTGTTGCTTCAGGGCGTGGCCTTGCTGTTATTGATGGGACCATGAATTCTACTCTCAAACAGAAAATCCTGAAGGAGAATTTTTGACCATCACTTCATGCCCTGGAGCTCTAGCACACGCTTCACCAGCAAGTCCACCTCAGATTAGCTCAAAAAACTAAACGAAATGAAGGTTTTTGGAAAAGTCACCCTCCACTGTGACTGAATTAAAACAATTCTGCAAAGAAGAGCAGGCAAAAATTCCTCCACAGCAACGTAAAAGCCTCATTACCAGATATCACATGATTGGACAACCAGCTATTAGGGTTAGGTGTCAATTACTTTTTTTTTTTGCACAGGGCCACATAGATTTCAATAACTTAAAATAACTTTAAAATAAATGAAATCCTCATTTTAAAACTATAGTTTGTATTTACTCAGGTTATTTCTGTCTAACATGAAAAGTTCTTTGATGATCTGAAACACATAAGTCTGACAAACATGCAAACAATGAAGAAATCAGAAGGGGGCAAACACTGTACTTGCACTAGTGATTTCAGCACATCACACAAACTGCTCGCCCTCTGTGTATTTTCTAAATAGCTGCAGTTAGTACTGAAAAACAGCGCCTCAAATATGCTCAACACATGGAAGGACTGATGTTAAGAGTGTAGAGTTGCTCCAGCAGTCTGATTGAAACCATCTGGTTAATACTTGATTCTGATGTGTGTGGGGGTAGGAGAAGATATTTTAAAAAGCGAAGGCTTTAATGACCCCATGATCTGGCTGATTTTAAAGACAACATGACTGTTTATATCTATTAAATTAATTAAAGTACCCTTGTCCCATTGTGCAATATACTAATGCTGAACAATGGTAGACAGACAGCACGCTGGGTTAATAATTAATAAATTATTCATAAATGGTTCTTTTTCTATCAGATACCAAAAGCCTGATTTTTCTCAGAAAACTTCATTCTCCTCTTTTCTGGACCTGGCAGTGGACACGGCATAGGCCTGCTATTGATAACCTGACAGCCACGCTCCATTTGAGCTTTTAGCGAGTGGACGTCTGTCCCTCCACAGACACAAATGCAGTAGTGTGATGTGCTTGTACAGAAACCACAAACTTAAGTTAACCTTTCCAAAACATGGTCTAAGACTGAGTACATCATCTGAGTCCAGTTTCACGGCGCATTGAAGGACACACACATTCACACTCGGTCAGAAGAGGCTTTTAACGGCACCGCCAGCATGTCTGAAGCTGCTTATTTGTGAGACTATTCTGTGTCTGGAATCGTTCTCAAAAACATTTGTTAAGAAGAACTCAAGTGCAAACACTGTTTCCTTACATACTGGTAGTTAGCAGAGCATATCGCTGTAAATATATAAACTGACTTTTACACACTTCCTTGCAGACGTTTGTTCTGTTTCACCATTTGTCTTCTTGTTTTGTCAGACACATAACTTGAAGCTGCTTCTCTTCTTGACTATGGTCTGTGAGACCCAGTGAGGCATGTAGGGAAGTGTGTGGTGAGCAGATGGAAGCTGGAAACTAAGAAGGACTGGATGAGTTTGATGCATGAGTTTGGCTACAATGATGAGTTTGATGAGGCACATGAAAGCCAGAAGAGTTGCTGACTCTTTGCATATTTTCATTAAATATTTTCTTTACTACAGAATGATGCTGTTATAATATCTGCATATTGGTTGAGCTTGGCCTTCCTTGGAATGGATGTTATTTAGGTGGAAGTATTTGTTTATATTATATGTCTTTTAGCATTAATGATGTCTTCACAGATGCACAAGTTACCCATGCCTTGTGAGGTAATGAAATGTTAAAGGTTTTTGAAATATGAGGCGCTAACAAGCCAGATGCTCTTCAGCACCGGACGATGTGGTATCAATTATTTACAGAGTTTCATCTTGAGCAGCACTTGAGAGTTTTTTTTTTCAGTTGTATACAGGAGGCCCTGAATTCTCTGTCATTTCATGCTAAGAAAATATTTTTATTTGGAACCGTTTTCCCATCCTGACTTCGACTTTGGAGAACTCAGGATGTCTGGAATGCTTCTTTTTCTCTCTCCCCAATCATGTCACTGACCTGTTTCTAATCACCTTCGTTGTTAGCGTGTTAGCTTCTTTAGTTAGAATTACACAGTTTCAACATGTGATATATTTCTGAACTACTTTTTGCATTAAATGATTTGCTTCACTGTATTTTGTTCCACGTTTTTTTATTTGTAGCGTATGTATATTATTATAGAGGAAAAGTTGTAAACAAGGTAAGAGTTTTGCTAAAATATGCGGCAGACCAACACTAACATTTTAACTCTGTTGTAAACATCCATCAGAGTTTACAGACTGCTTCCTGTTTATAGACGTACACGTAATTTTTGTGTGTAAAGACTTATTATTATCACAGTTTCAAATGTGCTAACTTTGTTGGTCATTTAAACCATTTACAACCCACAGTGTGTCTTTTTTGCCTTCACTACTGTAAAAATCACCATGTTTTCAGAGCTCAGACAGTACTTTGGTCAACATAGTGTTATCATAATTGACAGAGGTGACACCCGACATAAATAATGAGCTTGAGGTTACATGACATAGAATCGTCCCATATGGAAGCAAGGATGCAGAACTATGCAAAAGTCTTAAGCCACCCTTAATTTCTTTATGGCTTGGAAGGAAAATGAGAACTGGGTGCTGGGATTTAGTAAAGGCTGTGTAAACATAAATACAAACATAATATATAAGGCAAACAAAGACTTTGTACAGTTCTAACAAGCTTGGAAATCAATATTTGACTGCCTACAACACAGCCTAAACTCGCTTAGACAAGCTGTACTTTTCAGAAATAGTTCTCAAGGCTTCTCGAAGGATATTCAAAGCTCTTCTTTGGATGTTGGCTGCCTACGGTTCTGTTCCCTGTCAAAGATGATCTCACACTGCTTCAATAACGCTGAAGTCTGCATCCTGGGGAGGCCAATCCATGACTGAAAGTGTTTTTCTATTCGGGTATGTTTTAGTGGATTGACAGTGTGTTTGGGATCGTGGCCATGCAGAACAATTAAGCCGTTGCCAATGAGATGCTTTCCAGATGGTATCGCAATAGAAGATCAACATGTGACAATGTTTTTCTGTTTATAATTCCATCAGTTTTGATGACAACCCAACTCCACTGGTTGAATTCCAGCCTCAAATCATGACAGAGCCTCCACCGTGTTTAAGAGGTGGCTGTAGTTGATCATCTCCGTACATACTGACAATGATTTGAACCAAAAATTTCCAACTTGGATTCATGACTTCATAAGACCTGTTGTCACTGATTTTCAGTCCAGTTTTTGTATAATTTGGCATACTTCAGGCTTTTCTCATATTAATTAATGACACAAAATGTAGATAATTTTCATCTAATTTAGCTTTAGCTATATTGGAAGACCTTCAAAACGCCTGAAGAACTATCCGTCCATGCATCTGTCTTCTTCTGCTTATCTGGGGACGAGTCGCGGAGGCAGCAGCTCAAGCAGAGAAGTCCAGATCTCCCTCTCCCCCAGCCACTTCCTCCAGCCTGTCCGGGTGAACACCAAGGCGTTCCCAGGCCAGCCGAGAGATATAATCTCTCCAGCGTGTCCTGGGTCTGCCGCGGGGCCTCCTCCCGGTGGGACATGCCCAGAACACCTCACCCAGGAGGCGTCCTTGTCAGATGCCCAAACCACCTCAACTGGCTCCTTTCGATGTGGAGGAGCAGCAGCTCTACTCTGAGCCTGAAGAACTAATGGAGTACAAACAATAACTAATTATTTTCTGTAGCGTTTGTTAAAAGAACCTCCATACAAAGTCTAAATATGATGTTTCAGATCTAATCACCCCTTCTCTTATCCAACTGTTTTTCATTTCTATCATCAAAGCAGCTACTCTCCATACCAATGTGC
>VURO01045546.1:0-18936 GCA_015108175.1 Pelvicachromis taeniatus | reverse complement strand
TACGGTCGTTTTATGATCGGCCATTTCCACCTTACAAAGCCGGCAAAGACTGAATCACTTCCTGTTCGGTTCAAATATCCCCATACTGTAGAACTGCGTGTTCGGGGGGCGTGGTTTAAGTCCACATGTTACCGCTACTCGCTGCCGACATGTGTTTTTTTTTAAAGTGACGACGCATCGACACAAATTTTTTACGTCGACGTCTTTTACGCGTCGAAGTAATCGATTGCGTCGACGCGTTGTCCCAGCACTAGTCTGTACATCAGGGTTTAGCTGCCCGCTCAGCTCAGTATCCAGCAGGTTTGAGTGCTTCGTACAGACAGTCACGAAGTTTGTGCTGCTCCATAACAAATTAGCAGTTTGGCTCCACGATGGACAGAAGAAATCACAGGATAACTGAAATCAGTGTGATGCTCCACCATTGTCCGAGAACTGGACCAGGTCTGCATCTTTTCCCATCATTCATCATTCACATTGTCGCTCATCGGTCCGATTCAGGCCGGGGTGTCAGACTTAGAGGAGCCCCTGCTGGCACTGTCCTCTCATGTGAGGCCCACGTTACTGTTCACAAACAAACAAACATTTCTGAAAATGTTTTGTTTGTTTTTTAAAATGTGAAATATTGTATACAAAGACAAATGTGAACGCAGTTTCTTCTTAAACTAACTGAAGCCTTTCATTGAACGACCAAATAATCACACGGGTGTGTGTGCACACACGTGGCAGCACTGCTGCTGTCGTTGTGTTTGTATTTAACACAATCGAAGTGTCACATGCGTGTTTGACTCTGTCACTGCGCTAACGGCCGATCCCTCGGCGTGTTCGTGCTCTCTGCTCATGTTGCCTTCACATTCAATCGTTTTTGTCTTTTTACAGAACTTATTTTAACCACAAAGTCTCTTCTAGAGCAAACGTCAATACAAGTAGGGCCACAAGTAGGGGTGACGTGGGCCGTGAGTGGTCCCCGGGCCGTGAGTGGTCCCCGGGCCATACGTTTGAGACCCCTTATTTACAGATTCTCAGCACAAACTGGGCAAAATCCACAAGCCCGGCTAAGCCGGGTGTGGACACCATTACTCCGAGCTGAGCAGGCTCAGTGTTGGTGAGGCGCTGCAGACTCGGCCCGTCCTGAGAGATGAAGGATTTCGCAGCTCCGGGCTGAAATGAGGCCACAGTCCTGTTTGAGATTTCACAGCTGGTAAAGATTGAAACTGAGGACATTTCATCCGTTCCAGCTCATTCTATTTTTTATGCCTTCTTCTATTTGTATTTCAATAAGCGGCTCCACCTGTAAGAAACCACCACCTGCGTTCAGCTGCAGGTTTAAGGTGACCACTTCCTCTGATGGTCAGACAGCGCAAACATCACCTTCAGTGTTAAACTGACCAACTTTCACGTTGGAGGCATCCAGGCCCAAACGCAGCACTGTGGGGGGGTTTGAGTCTCCCACTGCACACGTCTGATGTGTCCCTCAGAGTCAGGCTGTCAACGCCGACTGTAACATCCTTAAATGTGTGCAGTCGTTCGCTGCACACGGTATTTCTGGCCAACATAATCTTCGCTCACTTCTGGCCTGCTGGTCAGATTCCTGCAGCTTCATCGTCTCCTCCAACGGGATTTTCATGTTGTCACTTCCTGAAACACATGAAAGCAGTTCAGTCCTTCACCAGGAGACAAATGTAATCAGTTATGTTTTCCTTTTTCGTTGGCAGAATTAAAAATCCCCTCTTCCCGTCCGATACTAACGGGCGTTATCTCTCCCAGAAACAGCAAGGACGTTATTAACCTCTGCAGCGAAGCAAACGCAAAGACACCGAGCCGATAACGAGGAAACATGGCAACCAGGAGATAACGTTGTGCTACTTGGAAAGCCGTATGAATCGAGGCGATAGATTACACAATGAGCTTTAAAGTGATTACCCAACCACCCCACCAGGCATGATAAATACCCATAAACCCCCTCTGCCAATCGTCTGTAGAGGACCGGGAAGCATTCAAAGATGTACGGTCTGTTTCTGAGGACAAATGAGAAAGCAGCTGCAGGGCAGGGGGGGAAGTTTGAAAAGCTGAAATTACACCGAGCGGAGAGACGAGAGGAGAAAAGAGCAACGACAGAGGATGAGATAAGGACGTGATAAGGACGTGAGTGCGGCGAGCGCTGTCGCGAACAGCTCAGCGTTGAAGTAGAAATATCCGCTGTTCCTTTCTCTCTAACTTGACTGTCTCCTCGGGACGGGCGGGTCATGCACGACAGGCGACACCTTCCTGTCTCACCCTCTGTGACATCTTTCCAGAATTGAGGTGTTTTATTTCCGGGCGTGCTGATGTGCTCAGACCACCACACATGTGTGCTGCAGAGACCGTTGGTTTGTTTATTTGTAGAGAATCTTTTAGAGTCGGCGCTGCTGAAAGCTTTTGGTCTGCCCTCCGGGACTTTCTGAAAGCTCGCGAATGAATTCATAACGACTGAAAATGAGTCTTTCCACATCTTTACTGCGGAAATAAAGCAGCCGTCAAACAGCCGAGAATTACAGCGGCACACACAATGAGCTGAAAAAATACTAAAAGTCAGAGAAAATGATTTATGCTTAATGTGTTTATGCTTTACTCAGAGAGCAAAGGACTGGATGATGAGTTTATGGGAGCTCGAGTGGAGAAACGCTTCCTCTGCTTTCCCAAAAACACATGTTGGCACAGGCGTCCTATCGTCGAGGCCAGCTCGCCTCTGATTTACTGATGCTAAATATCTGCTCCCTGGATGGTTCTTTAATGATTCGAAAACAGAGGACAACATGAAGACAGGGCACGCTTCACAAACATGACGTCCAAGGCTATGATGGATTTAACAGACTTTTAAAAAGTTTCTACTACCAAACAGAACCGTAAATAAGCTGCGTGCATGTCTGTTTGGGTCCTCAATACAGTTTTGAAAAAGAGCAGCTAAAGCAGGGAATCATGAGAAAACACAGTGTGCTGACAGTTGTTACTATTACAGATTACTTATTACTTTCTTAAAGTAATGCGCAGTACTTTAATTAATTACTCACCTGAAAAAGTCATTAGTTACATTATATTTTTCAGTACTCCATAACATGAAACTGTCTCATAATTATCAGTTAACATAAACCTGAGGCTCCAGTCGCACAAACCAACGCATCCTAATGAGGACACAAGCCATCTTTGTTTCAGTTTTTACCTATTTGTTTATTTATAAGCTAATATATTATTAGCTTCCACAATAGCGGTTGCTAGTCTTCCTGGGGCCCAAGCCATCAAGTATAATCCAATAAAACATTAAACAATAAAGTAGATGCAAAAACATTCACATAACTCGCTCTTACATCCACAGTAAGGTTTTTTCCAGTTGTAAAAACATAAGCATGTATCAATAACGTTGAGGCACAATACACAAGAATCAAAAACACAACATTGTCCTCTTACAGTATTTACAATACAAAAAAAAAAGTGCTTTTAAATGTTTTTTTAAAATTAGGAATAGCAGCTAGTTTGTTCCACAATTAAAATGATGTTCTGAATATAACAGAGTTTATTTTAAAAAATTACTTTTGGCTCGGGGACTTACTAAATTGCAGTTTGTATTTCATGTGGATAGTGCAGCTGAGCAGAGAAAATGTGTGTGTTTAACAGTAATGCTTTCTCTGTAAATAAAGTAAGCCATAGTGAAATTCAGCTTCTACTGCAAGCCAAAAAAGTTTATTATGTTTTTGATCGATCTGGTATAATATGAACATCTTAACACTAATCTGGCCGCCTTATTCTGGACTAACTGAAGTGACTCTGTACTAACAATGCACTCAAAGCAAAGATGAAACCATCCTAAACAGACTTCAGAGCCGTCGTCATAGTGATTCTACTGCAGAAACCTGCACAGGTACAAAGGAGCCTGGCTGCTCAGCTCTGCCTCTGTTACCTGCTGAAGTTCAGGCTCTGGCTGCTGGGCTGGGGTCTGCATACGCTCAGCTTCACTTTGGGTTCTTGGCTAGCTTAGGGTTAGCATGCTGTCTGAGCAGATGTTAACAGGATATTCCAGCTGTTTCTGTCCTGAACACAGTTTACACTTCATCATCACGCTCTTTTGTGCGATAAAAATCTAAGCAACGTCCATATTGCCCGTCCTCAGAAGCTGAGGCTCCACCCATTACCTCTTCCCGCACACAAACTGAAATCATCTGATTGTAGCAGGAAGAAAAAATCATGTTTGTTTGATGTTCTTTTCTTTCCATCTGCTTGTCGTGCCGATAACTCAAGAATTATTGTAACATGAGTAACGACATAATTCTAACTGTAGTGTAATTACCTGTTGCATTACTATACTACTGAAAAATGTAATGTGATTACAGGCAACCTGTGAACCTTAACTGAAGACAGAGGCCAGGTGTGTGTGCAGATTAGGAGTAACAAAAAAACAAAACAAAACCCACAACAACAACATAATCCCCAAGGCCCCCAAAAAACTGCCCAAGCAAAACAGAGTCCCAAAAAACACAGTTCAGGGGGACGGCCCGGAGGGCGACGGCACAGGAGTCCACAATCCAAAAACACAGGGGGCCAACCCGGAAGCCTACGGCACCGAAGTCCATAATTCAAATGTTTAGGGGGCCGACCGGATATGAGGCCACGGTGGCAACGAAGCAGTTCAGGAGGCCGGCCGTGTGGAAGACGGCGGCGATACCTTTCTAGAGTCCGACCATGTAGAAGACTGTGGCGGGGATGACAGAGACCCTCAGGCGGCTAGGCAGGCAGTCGACGATGGCGTGGACGACGGAGAACCTCGGGCGGCCTGGCTGGCGAGGCAAGACCTGGCGAGGCGGGACCAGGCGAGGCGGGACCAGGCGTGGAAACCTCTGGCGGAGTCGAGACCTCTGGCGAAGCCGAGACCGGACCAGAAGAAGTGATCACAAAGGGTGCTGCAGGTGGCGATGGAGGAGGCTCTGCAGCAGGTGGCGACGGAGGAGAGGGCTCTGCAGCAGGTGGCGACGGAGGAGAGGGCTCTGCAGCAGGTGGCGACGGAGGAGAGGGCTCTGCAGCAGGTGGCGACGCGGCGAAGGAGAGGGCTCTGTGAACCAGTCGGCGAAGGCAGGAGGAGGCTGGGCTACAGCTGAGTGGACGACTGGAGGCGGCTGGGCTACAGCGGAGTGGACGACTGGAGGCGGCTGGGCTACAGCGGAGTGGACGACTGGAGGCTGCTGAGCTACTGGCAACAGAGAGGCAGGACCCAGAGCATCTAACCGGGCTATGATTTGGGCTAGTGACTGGTGGACTTCCTGAAGAGGTGCTGGGGATGGTGACACGGCTGACTTTACTGAGCCTTCAGGGAACGAAACAGATGACCGAACAGCCTCAACTGGGCTTCCGGTGGAGACATGAGTGGGCGCCGGCAGTGACTGGGCTGCTGCTGTCATCACCCGAGGGAGTGGAACGGGTGCAGGAGTGGGCAGTGCCTCAGCCTGCCTGGGAGCTGGGACAGGGACCCGCAGAACCTCAGCCTCCCTCACCTGAGGAGTAGGTACGGGTGCAGGAGTTGACTGGGCTCAAGCGGCCCTGGGAGCGGAATCACACAAGGGCACAGGTGCAGGCTCAGCAAAAACAGACTTGTGAAACACGGGCTCAGCGAATACAGACTCGTGGAACATGGGCTTAGGCTTGCTTCTCCTACGGCGAGAAGCCTTACAAAAATCAGTCTGAGGAGGAGAAGAATAGTAGCCCAACTCCGAGAGCCGAGCAATAGCTTCCCAGTCCACATCGTCTTCCAATAGTGAGGTTTCATAAAGATCCGAAGTAAGAAAAACAGTCATGACTCTCGACAGGGAGTTGCTCATAATTGTCCTTTTTCTTGCAGCGTGACTGTCATTTCTTTCGGGAAGTGGAAGTAGGAGGAGATGATTGTTGTGCCTCCAGTGCGCAGAACGGCAGCATCCAGGCTGAAGCGTGAGGGTCCGGGGGAACATGGAGCACTCCTACCCGAAGCGGCCGTGGCTTGGAAGCTGGCGAAAATAGGCAAAGTTTTCCGGCAGCTCCGGGGACCACCGATAGCTAAACGAGTACCACGGAAAATACGATCATAGTCGGGGGCAAGCCACGGCTTCCAGCTGAGCTTGTCCTCCAGCTGGGTGAAAGCTGCCTCCCGACGCTCGTACAGGTCGTAATCGTCGAGGAACAAGACCAAGGGAAGCACAGGACAAAAAACACAGGACATAACGAGGGGAACGAGAGGCAGGAGGTGAACACAGCTGGGAGACATCAGGGCTAACGAGAACAGGGAAGCAAAACTGAAAATACTGACATGAGACAAAACCTTCAAAATAAAACAGGAAACACAAAAGCACAGAGAAGACACAGAGACACAGGCTTTACACAGGGACCGGACAACTCTGGGTCAGGAGACCCAGGACCATGACAAGTGAGAACAGTGGTTGATACTCAGGTGCAGGTGTAGCAATCCTCCCCTGATACCACAGACGTGCAGTGATGTCACCCATTCCATGGTAGGAAAAACCGTCATGCTGTGAAACCTCAGAAGGTGAGGGGTGGAGCTGACTGTAAAACTGGATACCGCATTCTGATTCGCTGATAACTTGTCAATTACAAGTGGTTAGCCAGTGAACATAAAGTGAATAATGCTCCTCTGTCACTCCTTTAATGGCAGTTTTTACAAAACCTCTGATTTTACCCTGAAGGTGCCATATTTCTACATAATCACATAACATTTTTGAACGGCTGCAGGTGTGTGTAGGCGACAGAAGAGACACCACGACAGGTGCATGATATCTCATGTATTTACAGGAAGTGCTAGTTTCTAAATCCTAGAAGTTAATTTGATTAAGTCCTTTTTTAGGATGAACAATAACTGAAAACTCTTCATTTGAACGTCTTTAGTTCAGATGCACCAAATATCTGTTTAACATGGGAACAAATGAAGATAAGTCAAACACACGTTTATGCCTGTTTGCTTTATTCTCAGTCATCCTGATGTGGCGCCTCGTTGCGCTCGCCTCTATGAACACAAAGTGTACAAGCACAGGTTCCCCAGAGAGGCAGATGCGACCCAAACGTGAAGAACAAAGTTCCTCCTCTAACATAATAACTGTCAGAGCATTTGTCTCAGGAGACCCCGACATCTATTCCCGCTAGGTGTGTCTATCACATATTCAAATTTCAGGAGGCTCCCCGTGTGCTGACGCCCTCCACCCCTCTGCCCTCATTCGACTAGGCCAAACCTCAGCAGGGAGACAGCGTGGTAATGAGGTGCCACAGAGTTCACAGAGTTTTTTGAGACAAAATAAGCAGCGTGAAACGTCGACTCTGTCAGCCTTTTGAAGAAGTCGCTGACAGAGGGAAGAAAGTGAGGCCCCCCGCAGCCCGAACGCACGCCCGTTCACACCGACCTGTGAACGTGCTTAGATGTTTCATATGTTTGTGATGCCAGATCAATAATCAATTACCCATTACAAAAACAACACAGTGAAAAGTGACGGGCATCCCGGTCCATGCTGATCCCGATGACGCTTTAATCAGCAGCGTTTTGTATCTTTGACTCGTCAGGTCGGTTCATTGATGGGGATGTCTGTGCCCACTGCGTAGAGTTAGAGAAAATCTTTACCTGACGCCTGCAATGGTCAGTTTGCATCCAGAAGACATAAATCAGACCTTTAGCTGTTTTAAAAGCCTGTGAGCTGGAGGAAGCTCTCGCTTCGCTGCAGAGGTTTCCTACTTTAAATATTTCAAAAGTGTTCAGAGCTCTCGCTCTGCCGGGACCTGTTTTCACACCTTTCTCTCATGATGGTCGCAGTGATGCGTTGGCTGTTTTCGTGCCGTCCTGCCACCCTTAGCGTTCACACAGACAGCTGTTTGGTGTCGGAGGTCTGCAGAGGCAGAAGGTCAGCGCTTCACAGCGTCTGCTTCTCGCAGCGAGGTGAATGTGACTGGTTTGCTCTTCCTGCTGGAGTCTGTTGATGCTCGACTACAATCTTCTGTATAACAGTATAAAACATCATTTCCTGTTAGCGCTATGTGGTGCTGTGATGACTCCACATCCACCCATGTTCCAAAGGCCGTGGGTGGAGGCCAGAACCCATGTGTTTGACTTGCTGCTGTGAGACCACAGTGCTACCCACCACACCACCATGCCAATTGAATATAAAGTCAATGAGAATACATCTGCAGGAGTATGATGCTCACAAATGTCCAGAGATGGACTGAAAATGCTGACTTCCTGTTGGCTCCAAGAAGACTTTTTGTGCTTCTTTGGATGATCCATGTGTGTACCAAAGCTCAGAAAGGACGCGTCTGCTCCTGGTGGTTGTACGATGCAAGATCGCTGCACGTGAAGCTCTTCTCCGTGTCGCGAACGTGCTTCAAAGGCGCCTCTACAGAGTACGTATTCTCACAGTTTGGTTCAGCGAGGCAGTCTCTGATCTGCAGCAGTCTGTCACAGCGTGCCTCCTGAAAGTGCCTTCATTTGAAATAATCGTGTGTCAGAGTCGATACCTGTCTGCTGTGAGAATAGAGATTGACAGGCAGAGCTGGATTAAGTGTTTGTGCAGACCGCTGAGGTGACGTGAGCGGTAATTGGCATATTAGTACCCCAAAGATAAAAGGAGCCTGACGTGTCTGAGTGTTTGGATGTGTCATTCAGTAACGGTGGTTATACAGGCGCTCGGCTTCGCTCACTCACAGCCTCTTTCATCCGTCTTAACTGTGTTTTGTCTTTCCTCAGTGGACTTAAATTTCAAAGCTTCTCCAGAGGCTGAGACTCGTCTAACACTCGGTTACTTCACTGTGTGTGACCAGCGAGGAAAGGCCAACACAGAGAAGACAGATGTAAAAGGCTCCGAGGGAGAGACGCATCCAAACACTCGCCTCTTTGACTGACAGGTGGGCGGGGCGGTCTAACTGCAGCCTGCTCGCCAAGCTCACTGAAACTCAGCTTCCTTCTGCTCACTTAAAAGCGGTGATGGCCAAATTGATGCAATAACCCTAACAGGATACACACCCGTTTGATGAAGTCACACACGTGTGTGTCATACATGCTCCGCCTACACGTGAGGCGATTAAAGCTCATCGCTCTGCAGGCCGGACGCCTGACAACATCACACACTTGAGCCCATTAGCGCGCAGACGCTTCACCGCTCAATCCAGGTGGGCATCACAACCATTTACATGAGAACATTTTCATTTCCGGCTGTGTTACACTGTCAGCGCAGGGATGTGCAGGTAGGCTCTGCTTGTGCTGCTGTTGCTATGGCAATAACATATCTAGAGCGAAAGCGTCTGCACTCAGCTTATTTAGTTTACGCCTCGAACTCTGGCAGCTCGAATCAGAGCTCTGAAGAAATGTGACATAAATGTGGTCCAAGCACGAGGCTCTAATGTAATGCTTTTATTTTCTTAAGCCCGTCATGCTCCCCATCAGCACCTCGGGTCTGCTCCACTCAGCCGCAGCCTCGGGCCGTGAAATATTAACGGCTTTAAATCGATCGATTCGTGACTCCGGACATGAAAACATATTTGTGTCAACGTCACGCTGACTGAGCATGAACAGGACTATCTGCTGCTGGCTGGCAGCTGAATGAGCCAGAAGCTCACAGCAGCAATCCAGAGCCAGCACAGCGATGGGAAGACGCAAGGAAATCAGCCAGGGATTAACAGGGAGAGAGCAGATTATATAACACAGAAGACTAACTGGAGGCACAGGAGGAAAGGATTACCAGCAGGAAGACAAAGGAGTGAAAGAGGAGGGTTAGGGAAATGTCACCGAGACAGGAAGGCGAACACCAGAGACTGACGAACGCAGGAGGACGAAGACACGAAGAAATCAAACAGGAAGCAGCAGTCACAGAGACGGGGAGGGGGGGTCGTAGTGGTGAAGTGAACTCCTGAAGAACACGAGACGGTGCAGGGTCGGAGTCCGGGGCTCCGCAAACGCTGCCTAGAGATGGAGAGGAGACGTGGACGGAGTAATACGCCTGCAGGTGCAGCAGCTCATAGATTTCTAATTGCACGCTGTTCCCTGTAAACTCCTCCGTTTGCCCTGCTCCATGGCTCTGATTTTTTGTCTTTACTCACACATACTAAGCACACAATTACCCAGAAAGCCTCTCTTCTCATTCCACGGATAAACTGGTCAAACCGCGGGATCTCAGCGGCAGCACGGGCCCAACCCTCCGTGTGCAGGTGGAGTGTGGTCAGCCTCGACTGAGCGGTGCCGGAATGAAACGTCCGGAGGAAGAGAGGCGCTCTGCGTCTACACGGCGAGCGTCGGTCGCAGCTCTGCTTCAGTGCAGCGCTGCTGTCACGGCGTTTACGAGCCTCAGCTGCAGACTGTTTATGCAGACACAATGACATTACTATGAATAGACGGCCGTCTGTATTACTGCACACAGAAGTGTTTGAATTTAACAGCCCAATTAACACGCTCAAGTAGGGGCCTGCATCATAGAAATAAATACCACTTGTCCTACTTATAATTATGACTCGGAGGCCGACGTGAATTGTTTTTCACGGCCGGGGGGTGGGGTGGTATTTATAGTAAATGAAACAGGGAGGGGGGAAGGCTAATCAGTGAGCTTGCTGCTGTGTTTAGTTTGGTTGGAAGCTCGTAAAACAGCCTCATTACATCTCACACAGCATCATGTTAATGGGCCCGTTTATGTCTATCATCTCCCACCGCTTCCTCAAAGTCGTCATAGATTTTCCTTTTGTCAGTCCTTCATCTTCATTATTGTTCTTGTCTGGTTTTGTCAGATGAGGACGGATGAGTCACCTGCTGCAGGTAAAAATAATATCATTGATTGCATCATGTCACTCTTTTAAATGCAACAGGAGTAAAAACAACAAACTATTAACAAAGCCAACGATCTTTGTCTGTTTGGTCATTTTGTACTTCCTGTTAAAAAGTATTAAAACAATAATAAATTTGAAGGACAAGGACACGCTGTGGGACAGAGCCACAGATGAGTAATAACCAATGATTACATGCAGAGAGTGAAATTCCGGGTCACCTGATCCAGCCCTACCTTTACCTTTAAGACCTTTATTTGTCACATGCAGTTTCCTGCAGCGAAATTGGACCAATTCCAACCAGACACACATCACACAAACATCACATTGGGGAGACAGGTTAGAAACATTAGAAACAGTGAAATGCACAACATCACGGGATCAGAGCGCCAGAGCGTGCTACGTCTGTGTTTTCAGCTCCAAACTAAACCTGAACAAAGCTCCGGTTTGGAGATGTGGGAGATTTAAGTGAAGCAGGAGGTCTGGCAGCCATGCATGACTGCACCCTCATCAAAACTGGAAAACTACAATCAACTGGGAGACTTTATGTCAAACACAGATTTCCATTATCACTGGTGTCGTGGTCCCACGGTTGCCGGTCCCTTCCCCTCTCCTCTCTCGGAGACCAGGTGCGAAGACCTGACCTCAGATCTGCCTGACCGTTGTTCAGAAGAAACAAAAGCTGTCATGGTGCATAATATGATTATTATGGGCTTATGTTAAGTATTGGTCCCTCTCCCCTCTTGTTACTCTGTGCTCCCTCTGTCCCTGTCTGTTTGTCCCTCTGCTCCAGTCCGGTCTCTGTGTGAAGCCAGTGTCTCTCAGTCTGTCCTGGCGTGTGAGTTTCCTGTTTTACTTTGAAGGTCTGTGTCTTCTGTGAGTGTGTTGCGTTTTGCGCTCCCCGGTCTCGTCAGCCAATGAGGATCAGCTGTGTCTCCCTCCTGTGTGCCGTTTCCTCGTTTGCCTCTCTGTATGTAAAGGCTGTGTCTCAATTCCTAGGACGCATCCCTCGTGGGCCACATTTGTAGGCCGATTACGTCACAGCGACACGTCATAGACTCCTACAAATGTGGCCTACAAATGCGGCCTACATTTCCCCGAATTTGTAGGATGGGTCTGCTGTATCCTACGTGGCCCACCATATCCCAGAAGTCATAGCGCGGCCCAGCCAATTCCAGTTTCCACCACTGGCGGCAGCAACGGAGACGATAAAACCGAGGAGGTGGGCGCGATAAGGGCGGGAACAGCTGGTGACGCAAATCTGAAGGCTAGACCGTCCCATTTCACAAGCCTCGCAGTTCCGGCCTTCTCGGCCTTCGGAGGACTCGGCTATGGCCCACGAGGGATGCGTCCTAGGCATTGAGGCACAGCTGTAGTGTGTGTGTTTGCCTGTGCTGGTTGTCAGTCCGTCTGCGTCCTGCGTTAAATGGTCTTTGCGTTAGATGGCGTCTCTCTGCCTTCATCCCATGTTTCTCCCGGCTATCAGCTCTGTGTTTTAGTTTCCCCAGTTGAGGTTTCAGTTCTGTCCTCGACTTCCTCGCTTCTGTTTGTCGTCTTTGTAAATAAACCAGTCACCTGCATCCAACGAGTGCCTGCATTTTGGGTCCTTCATTCACAACACCACATGAATTCAGCACTACATAATCCATAAGACACCAAGGTAACAATCAAAAAAGGATTATATGTGTCAAACAAACACACAGCAGTAACTACGCAGTGGCTTCAGTTTACACCAATCACAGAATCACGTTATTTCAGTGTGAAACCTACAGACTCATGTTTGCACTGCAGCCTCATCTGACCCGACACACAACCGCGAGGGGGATGAGACAAAGGACAGACAACAAACACTGAGAGCAGGTGGGGTAACTAACACAAAGACTGGAAGGAAAGTTAACTACACTCAAGACACAGAGAAGAAAGAGGAGACAAAAAATAACACAGCAGAAAACAAACTAAACAGCTGACAGGATGACATGAAGGAAAACAGAGGCAATAAAAGGTTACAAAAAGGAAAACGAGAAACGACCCACAAAGAAACTTCACCTCCGTTTCACCTCCTCCTCCTGAATCAGCCTTTCCTCCCGTTTTCCTCTGAATTTCTGATTCAGCAGCAACAATAAAGAAAAATTGCCCCCCAAAAAAAGCACTTTTCTCATAGCGGCTCACAAAACATGGTCTTTGGTGCAAATACAAGAAGGAATGAGTGTCATCCATTTTCTGCAAAGGCTGTAATGAAAAGGAGGAACCGACTGGCCCTCTTTACTTTTCTCCCACCGCAGCCTGGCTGGAGTGGGCTGCACGTGGACCTCCTCCCAGAGAAATGTGGAAAAATCCGGTTAGAGCTTCTTCAGCCAGGCGGAGACACAAAGAAAGGATTGTTACCCGACCTGTTTCTGCTCATTTCATTTCATTATGTCATTAAGAAGAACAAGGTAATGGATGAACCACCGTCGCTTCTACGAGTGTTTCACTCAGTGCGGTCCTGGATCGGTGAATTAAACTCATCTATGATGAACGCCCACGGCTAATTTCCCCGTCAGTTATTGCTGTAACTCTAGAAATTAGATCATAATTTAGGTAATAACAGGCTTAATGCAAAAGCACGACATTCAAGAAGATTCAGAGTGGAATCAGATGTGTGCAGGCTGGTCTCCAGTTCCTGTGGATCCCACGCAGACATGTTCTAACCATCTGCCCCACCTCACGGTCCAAACTGGTCCCAGTGGAAGAGTGAAAGCTCCAATGTAGTCCCACAGATATTCATGATGTCTCCATGTTAGCTACACGTGCCTCTCCATGGCTACGATTCAACAAGGTGCTGGAAAAATTCCTCCGAGATTTTAGTGCACGTTGGTATGACATCATCATGACATCATCATACTGTTAATCTCCTGATCCACCGCTCTGTAGGACCATCTGTGACTGTGGAGGCCGTCCGTTTGGTGTCCTGCTGAAGACGCTGCACTGAGGTCATGAAGGATGGGCGTGGTCACCTGAACACGGACACAGGCAGGATGGATCCACGCTCGTCACACCAGGAAACCTTTCTCCAGCTTCTGTTGTCCAGGTCTGAGAGTCCGTAACCTCTGACCTCTGTCCATCACATCTACATGCTCTGCTGCCATGTCATTGGCTCATAGGCGTGAACAGCTGCACCTAACAAAGCTTTCTCTTACAGAGAGAAACCATCAGTGTGTTTCACCCCAACCGGTCGCAGCAGATGGCCCCGCCCCTCCCTGAGCCTGGTTCTGCCTGTTACTTCCTGTTAAAAGGGAGTTTTTCCTTCCCTCTGTCGCCAAAGTGCTTGCTCATAGGGGGTCATATGATTGTTGGGTTTTTCTCTGTATGTATTATTGTAGGGCCTACCTTACAATGTAAAGCGCCTTGAGGCGACTGTTGTTGTGATTTGGCGCTATGTAAATAAAATTGAATTGAATTGAATATTTGCATAAAGACAGACTTTCTTTGTCGGTTCCTGTTACGACTTCATGCTTAATGTAGTTTCAGTTTCTGGTTCGGGTTTCTTGTTTATTGGTGTGTTTGTCCTATTTTCCGGATTCCTGCTTTGGATTCTTGAGCCTCTTCCTGTTTTCTGCTGCTGAGTTTGACACTTCTTCTCTTTTGGTCCACTTTCACTATGAGACGCTGTGGCTCAGCTCAGGGTTAGGCAGCACCGGAGTGTGAAGTGTTGGATTCTCTCAGGGTTTCTGTCAAACAGAGACAATAAAGAATACCAGACTTCTCCTTTGGTCTGCTTATCAGCTCGACGCAGGGTTTAAACACCGGCTCAGTGTATAAAAATCTAAGAGCCTGATGGAAAAGGCTCAGCCTCAGGCTTTGGGACTTCGTTTATACCGAGTCTATAAAACCAGCCCGGGTTTTTGATAACAGCTCGTCACATTACATCAGTGTTTTCCAGTAAGTGCTATCACTCCATGACCTAAACCGCAGTTGGATCTGTTTGAAGGACGCCGGGCACCGTGACAGAGTGCCGCGACTGCTGTATACACAGACGTTTGGAACAGCAGCCTTTGTGCACGTGAAGCTCTTCTTAAAGTTCAAGTTTTCATAGTTTGAGCTGCAGCCGTGCATCGATTCACCGTGCAGTGTGGAGACGGTGTATGCAGGAGGATGGTCTTACTGCACCGACAACCAGAGAGGAACCAGGACAGATTGTACTTTACACAGCAGTCCCAGTCAGGGTTGAAAGCAGCAGCCTCTCCTCGCTTCAGAGGACCAGGCTGGACAAATGAAACAAACAATCCAGGGCTCAGTGTGTCTTAAAGCTCAGTTCACGCTGTGACATCGAGGACTCTGAGCATGTCACGAACCAGAAGAGCGTGTTTCTGTCTCCACACTGCACGGCGAGTCGATGCACGGCTGCAGCTCAAACTATTAAAACTTTAAGAAGAGCTTCACGTGCACAAAGGCTGCTGTTCCAAACGTCTGTGTATACAGCAGCCGCGGCACTCTGTCACGGTGCCCGCCGTCCTTCAAACAGATCCAATCAGGATCTTTAACTGCAGTTTAGGTCATGGAGTGATAGCACTTACTGGAAAACACAGATGTAATGTGACGCGTAGCCCCGCGCTCGTGGACCGCACCAGACTCGGTTCATTAACTGCAAAAGACGTAAGGAAGCCGCGTTAGCAGGTCTGACTGCGCTCAGCCTCCTGTGCAAAAACATGGAGGAACAAAAGCATGTAGGGATGTCTGCAGAGGGCGCGCTGCCATCATCAAAGCGAAGCGGCTCACTACGACAGATGTTTGTTCACCACAAAGACAGCAATTTAAAGAAGCTCCGAGATCGTGCTGCATCTTAAAAAGCTCATTACTCATATTTAAATATCATTCATGGCCCCTCTTAATGCCCTCAGTGTTACAGTGAGATATGCTCATATGTACAGATGTAACTGAGTACATCCTGTTAGTGCAGTCACCTTCTGACCCCTTCAGGACCTGCAGGTTCTGCTCTATCCCCCCTCAGATACCACCGCATCAAAGCTGCTGGTGCCCTGTGGCATCATCACACTGAGGTGCATCTTGCAGTCACGGTTTAAGTCCAGCGCCCTGGTTCATGTTCAAATCCAATAGACTTTGTTCCTCCCCCTTCATCCTCATCCTCTTCTTGGTCTCCGGACTTCGTGCGTGGATGCCTGTGCCTTGTCTCTGGAACTTATCACCACTATGTCTTCATTAGCTGCTCTCTGGATGTCAGCTGTAACTGTTGTGTTTTACGTGTTTTACAATCTTGTGATTCCTGGATTTGAAATCTTTTCTCATACTCTTCTTGTATTTAAAAGTAGAATGGGAGGCAGAGCCTTCAGCTTCTATGGAACCAGCTCCCAGTTTGGATTCGGGAGACAGACACTATCTCTACTTTTAAGATCAGGCTTCAAACTTTCCTTTTTGCTAAAGCATATAGTTAGGGCTGGATCAGGTGACCCTGAATCCTCCTTTAGTGATGCTGCAATAGGTTCAGACTGCTGGGGGACTCCCATGATGCACTGGGTGTTTCTTCTTCACTCACCATGTGTTAACAGACCTCTCTCTGCACTGAATCATACTTGTTATTAATCTCTGGCTCTCTTCCACAGCATGTCTCTATCCTGTCTTCCTTCTTTCACCCCAACATGTCGCAGCAGATGGCCCCGCCCCTCCCTGAGCCTGGTTCTGCCGGAGGTTTCTTCCTGTTAAAAGGGAGTTTTTCCTTCCCACTGTCGCCAAAGTGCTTGCTCATAGGGGGTCATATGATGGTTGGGTTTTTCTCTGTATGTATTGTAAGGTTTACCTCACACTATAAAGCGCCTTGAGGCGAGAGATGTTATATAAATAAAACTGAATTGCTGTTTTGTAAGGTGGCCTCGAGTGTTTTGAGGGAGGGATTTGCTGTTAATATTGCAGGTGAAAAACAGGCTGTCACGTCTGTCTCTGCGACGCGCTCCTAACTGTGAGTGAGATTCATTTTTATTCCCAAACAAGTGAAGTAATAAGAAGTGCGTCCCACCTCCTCTCTAAACCCCACAAAGTCCCAACCGCTGAATTTATCTGTGCATTCCTGTTGGCCCCGAGCTCTAATTTATCATTTTCACCGTCTGTTATCCCGCAGACCCAACCTCTGTCCGACTCTTTAGCGCCGCTCAGCCTTCATTAATAATGCTGTCAGCCTCCCCCGCTGTGTGAGGCTGAGCACATTCCTCCAGAACAACAACAGAGCTTTCCAGTTAAAGCTTCAGCGTGATTGTGCGGCTCTGCAGTGAATTTTAATGGTCGTATATATCACGTCTGTCTAAAGCACATTGGAAATCATTGCATGTCAACACGCCTGTGCTGGAAGTCTTCATAATCAGAAATATCTTTTTTCTACCAAACAACACACTTCATGTTTTTCTTGCTGTTTCTGCCCCTGCAGCCTCCGCTCTCCTTCTGTGGACTGGAACTGAGGTTTGGGAATGCTGTGATGATGATGATGATTGTGTGTTTGCTGTTATAGTGACAACCAACTCTCATTATTCCTGGGATTGACACCAGGAAAGAAGCGCTGACGTGCCGGCCTGTGTGGTGAAGGCAGTTCTGCTGAGAGCAGCATTGCAGAGACAGGCTTTCCACTCAGACCTCATCCGAAACTCCATCACTCACAACCCCAAGCTCTGGAGGGCTTCCAAAGCCCGTCCACAGAGTCCGCGTTTAATTATTTGTCGTCTGTGATCAAAGATAACAGCTGAGGGTTAAACTAGAGTTCAGTTAACTGAAGATAACAGAACCATAGCAGGACATCCAAACTGAGGGAAAGCAGGACAATGTCCCAAGAAGGAAAAAAACAGGAATGTTTGCTGAGGGGAAACAAACCGGAATACGGGAGCATGAAATCCCAGAGACTCGGCAGGAATGACCCGGAGCTGGGGCAGACGTGCTGGGCAGTGACACCTCCTCCTCTGGGAAACATGCTGAGGATGGAGAGCCGGGCATCTGGAGCAAAGACGTGGACACGGGGGAGAAAGAAAGATGACCAAAATTCATGCTTTTATAGCCAAACGCACATTTTTGACCTGCTTTTATTTATATGTTGTGCTTTGATATTTTATGTCTTTGGGATGCACAAACACAAAAAACTCAAACAGAAGTTAAGATAAACCTTTATTAGTCCCACACATGCGAAACGTTTTGGTACAAGTTAAGAGCAGTAAAAATTAAGAAAAAAACAATAGAATAGAATAAGATAAAATAGAAGAACAAACTATACAAAATAGAATAAAATACTTTGTTATATTAAGAAATTCCATTTGGTAATAGTGCACATCAGGGAGACTAGGCCAAGGTTGTACCCCCAACCACAGCTGTACACCCGCTAAAATGTCCACCTGAGGCTGGTGCCAGATGTTCAGGTTTCAGTTTTCTCCCTCTTCATAACAGCTTTACCAGGGGAAGTGCTTTATGCCCACTGGAGCAGTTTTGGATTAATTAGTAATTATCAAGTGTCTGTGCGAAGCACCTGTACACCTGTCTATGGATTCAATTCAATGTTATTTATATAGCGCAAAATCACAACAACCGTCGCCTCAAGGCGCTTTACATTGTAAGGTAGACCCTACAATAATACATACAGAGAAAAACCCAACAATCATATGACCCCCTATGAGCAAGCACTTTGGCGACAGTGGGAAGGAAAAACTCCCTTTTAACAGGAAGAAACCTCCGGCAGAACCAGGCTCAGGGAGGGGCGGGGCCATCTGCTGCCACCGGTTGGGGTGAAAGAAGGAAGACAGGATAGAGACATGCTGTGGAAGAGAGCCAGAGATTAATAACAAGTATGGTTGAATGCAGGGAGATCTATTAACACATGGTGAATGAGAAAGGTGACTGAAAAGGAAAAACTCAATGCATCATGGGAGTCCCCCAGCAGTCTGAACCTATCGCAGCATCACTAAGGGAGGATTCAGGGTCACCTGATCCAGTCCTAACTATATGCTTTAGCAAAAAGGAAAGTTTGAAGCCTGATCTTAAAAGTAGAGATAGTGTCTGTCTCCTGAATCCAAACTGGGAGCTGGTTCCATAGAAGAGGGGCCTGAAAACTGAAGGCTCTGCCTCCCATTCTACTTTTAAATACTCTAGGAACAACAAGTAAGCCAGCAG
>VURO01045532.1:0-11360 GCA_015108175.1 Pelvicachromis taeniatus | reverse complement strand
CTCCGAAGGGTGGCCGGACTCTCCCTTAGGGATAGGGTGAGAAGTTCGGCCATCCGGGAGGAGCTCAGAGTAGAGCCGCTACTCCTCCGCATCGAAAGGAGCCAGTTAAGGTGGTTCGGGCATCTGATAAGGATGCCTCCTGGGCGCCTCCTGGGTGAGGTGTTCCGGGCATGTCCCACCGGGAGGAGGCCCCGGGGCAGACCCAGGACACGCTGGAGAGATTATATCTCTCGGCTGGCCTGGGAACGCCTTGGTGTTCCCCCGGATGAGCTGGAGGAGGTGGCTGGGGAGAGGGAGGTCTGGGCTTCTCTGCTTGGGCTGCTGCCCCCGCGACCCGGCCCCGGATAAGCGGCAGAAGATGGATGGATGGATGGATGGATGGATGGATGGATAGTAACTTAGATACAAACTCACCAGTAAAAAAACAATTACTAAAACTTAGAAGAAACAGCTGAAACTTGAAAAAGCTATCAAGTAGAGGCAGATTACCTCATCTGAAGATGGAGACAATTTCCCGGTTGGTAGTACGAGTCCGTTGAGAATTTGGATTGACTAAAAAACACCAACAACACTCGGATAGGCCGTGGTGCCTAAATGATCCTCAATTAAATACAAAAAATACAGCAGCAACCTTAACTTCTGATACAAGGCAGCGTAGCGCCGTGCTTTCATCAGCTGACAACAAGATCCGAGCAGAAGTCGAGACTCATCAGACCAGGCGACATTTTCCAATCTTCGATTGTTCAGTCGGTGCACACTGTAGCTTCGGTTTCCTGTTCTTACTGACAGGACTGGCACCCAGTGGTCCTCTGCTGCTGCAGGTCAGCCCCTTCAAGCTATGCTCTTCTGCATACCTCGGCTGTGATGAGTTACTGTGTCCGTGTCTTCACTGTTTTTCAGAACATTCTCTGTGAAAGACGGCCGTGTGGTTCCCTTTGAGATGAAGAAGTCACATCATATTCACATTTACTGCTCATTTTTAAAATATATTTAAGTCTAAATAAATATCATCCAATAACAATGTGTTTCAATGAAAGCCCTTTAAAGGGTTAACGTCAGCATGGAGCATTAATATTCGTGGGAACGATTTCAAACCCCATCATCTAATATTCATGAGAATAAATGTTGAGTCTCAGAGACGCTGACAGAAATGAAGGTTCCCACCTGACTGATGGTGTTTCCTAACCTAACACAGTCGAAGGCAGGAAGTCAACAGAGCATAAACCTTCAGTCAGAAGAGCATCTGTCAAACTATGCCTTGATTTTCCTGGAAATTGTAATCCGAATACAATGCTGGTTAACAGCCAAGTTGAGAGGCAACTGTGAATTTTCCAATTGCCATCAATGAGACCGCTGAAACGTGACTGTACATGATAGACAAGCTAATATTCACTTCCTGTTCAGGAGATTAGCGCGCGTTGGCTCAGATCTTGCTCTGCCACGGCGGTTTTCTCATATTCTCCTTTTCTAGCATCTCTTCTGAAGCTCCCGTGTCAACACGTTCAGTCTTCCTTTGAGTGCAGGGAGAGCCAGCAGGGACGGAGCAAACAGAATGGGCACACAGTCGGCCCTTATCTGGCCCGAACAGACTGGAGATCCACCATGTTTCGCGATCGTAACAACAACCTGTTTGTTTCCACGCAGGCGTTTTACACCAGATTAAGCCTCCCTCTCCTACTGTACTCCTCCGTGGTGCTACATTCAGCCTCGAGTCCTGCGGGATGGCCGCGGTCTGCCTCCACGTTTAGAGGCTGTTTACACGCATCTCTGAAGTAAACAAATGGGATTGGGACTTTGCCTGCAAATTAAAATCTTTTCTTAGTGAAAGTAACAGCATAATAGGGAAGAAATGGCCCAGCAGGAATAACCATTGCCAGGACATGACCTTGTTTGTTGCACAAACATATTTGTAATTATGAAAGAATTAAACACAAGATAACTACTGCAGCACTTTGCAAACATCTGTTTGAATGGTTTACAATGAAACATGCTGCTACAGAGATATTTTTATTTTATTTTATTTTAATATTTCTGTCTCACTTCTGTTTTTACTTTGTAGCCCAAGTCCTTGCATCAGTATCTGGCTGCAACAGGGGACTCTACAAGTCGTTTATTAATGATCTCTGCTTGACGAATTTCACATTCAACATGGAAAATCTGGATCGAGGTTTATGGTGCAGCTGGACGGACACAATGGAGTGAGTTCACTGACATAATACATGCAAAATGATTAAGCCTTTATTTGTCACTTGCAGTTGTCTGCAGCGAGGGAAGAAACGTATGGCGGAACATCAAATCACTAATATTCTTGCATAAAACTGTACTTTAAGTCTAAAAAATAGAGTGAGGACCACCAAACAGACCCTGGTAAACAGCAGATATTGTGTTTTGTAAAGCAGCTTTGCAGATGGAGCAGCGGCTGTAACCACGGTGGAGCACCTTGCGTGAGGTTTGTCAGGCAGACGTTTAGAACGATATTAACTGAACAGTTGACTTATTTTGGCTGACTTTGAGATCAGTTTAATGAGACTTCTTGACTTGCTAAGTTCAATAAATCATTATATTGTTACTGTTACAGTAGAGAGCAAAAGTCTTGAGCCACTCCTCGTTTAAAGAAAAATTGCTTGCCTTGAAAATAGGAAATAGGAGCAGTGATTTACTGAAATGTGCAAACACACCTGTAAATACAGCATTAAGGTAAGCACATGTAAGCTAACGAGCTTCAAAGTGAATATTTGGTGTGAGCACCGTTATCCTTCATCACAGTCTGAACTCTCTGAGGCAGCGTCCTCGTCGTGTCTTTAAGTCGTCTTCAGGAATAGTTCTCCAGGCTTCTTGAAGGACATTCAAAGCTCTTCTTTGGATGTTTCTGCCTTTTGTTCTGTTCTCTGTCAACATGATCCCACACTGCTTCAATAATGTTGAGCGTGACACTGATCAAGCTCTGGCTTGATCAGTGTCACGCTAAAAAAATTAAGCTTCTGCCAATCAGATGCTTTCCACATGGTACTGCATGGTCGATAAAAACCTGATGGTACTTTTCTGCGTTCACAATTCTACAAATTTTTACAAGATCGCAAACACCAAATGTGGATTCATCACTCCATCAGACGTGTTGTCACTGAAGCCGTCCATCCACTGAGGCCATTTCTGACGAGGCTTCAGTGAACAGTAGATACATCAGCTGAAGGTCCAGCTGTATCTCTTAAACACCTGACATTTCTTAATGTTTTAATCCCGCTACGTCTTCTTTTGTCCATCCTTACATCCTCAGCAATAGGATGACTTCCAGGAACTGGACTGAAAATGAGTGAAAGGCAGCCAAAGTCCAAAGAAAATCTTTTGAAAGATCTTCAGAAAGCCTGGAGAACTGTTGCTCAAGAGCACTTAAAAAAATGACAAGAGCAGGAGTAAAGCGGCTGATGGCAGTGTTCTCGATTCACACCAGACTATATATAGAGACCGTTCTCACTACCAACGCGTAACATACTTACGTTATGGGATGAGAACGTGTTGCTATAAAAGTCTTTAATATGTCAACATTAAGGCCTCGTGTTTACATCGTTCACCTTTAAGTGAGTACTAATACCTCAGCAGGTGCGCTGGTATTTCTGAGCTTATTAGAGGCATAAAACTTGTTTTTCTATCTATTTATCTGCTTACTCTCTCATGCACCAACACCAGGGGAAAGCTTTACTGTATTTGTCGGCCATTATATCGTCTCAGTATTCGGTGGCTTCGTTTCCAAACCCTGACGAGTCAGACAGGAGGATGAAAGGAGCCGGGGGAGCCAGAGAAGACGCTGCTGTCAAAACTGTGTGATTTCCCTCCTGGTTCATTCATTCCTTACTTGGTCCAGCACATAACTTGGCTTGGTACTCTTTGTGTGTGTGTGTGTTTGTGTGTCTCCACGGGTATGTGTGCTCAGTTGTAACTCATAAAGAATTTCCACAGGCACTTGGAGGGGTTGGCAGTTGCGTCACCAAACTCCTAGCAACAACGTTTGACGCCACTGTTCAGGCTCACAGGAAACATTTGAGACTCTCAGGGAAAAAAGCCGGTACAGAGAAAATTACAAGTGTTGAAAAAATATTTAGGGTTTCTGGCAAGAAAAACATGAATTCAAAGAACAGACATGTACCACTGCTCATTTTGATACAATTAAGGTTTCTTCCCCCTTAATTATATATGGCCTGCACTCCACTTCAGTCATGTACTGAATACAAGACAGTTGTCACGTCTGGTTTATGGACTGATGTTCTGAAGCCTAAAGTTTAGCAGTTTGACCTTCACTTCTTTTGCTCCAATTAAAATCATTTTGAGTGAAGATTTTGGGTCCGTTGATTACATGCACGGATGTGCGTCCATCTAATTGTAACAACATGAGATCTGATGAAGTGATGAACTGCTTCATCTCCTTCAGCGGCTATTTTACTTCTGGCACCAGTCTGATCAGCTTCCTGTTGTCAGATATCCGTCACCCTTTTCAGCGCAGTAGTTGCCATCATGTAAATTGTGTTTTTTTAAAACAAACTCTACAGATGGCAAATAGTTTGGTACTCATATAACGCTTTTCCTCTTTAACTGAGCACTCAAAGCACTTTTTCCTGCAAGCCTCATTCTCTCAGTCTCACGTGCATTCATATAAGCAGGTCTATGTTCACACACATACTTACACTTTGATGGAAGCATTGGAAGGAACTCGTAGTTTGGTATCTTGGGAATTGAATGATACCTGGGGATCATTCAATTCAATTCAAGTTTATTTATACAGCGCCAAATCACAGCAACAGTCACCTCAACGCGCTTTACATTGTAAGGTAGACCCTACAATAATATATACAGTGAAAAACCCAACAATCAAGCACTTTGGCGACAGTGGGAAGGAAAAACTCCCTTTTAACAGGAAGTGTTGGCAGCATTTCTTTCAGTTTGGGCTTTTATAGTGATTAGAAACGTAGGCACAGGCTACATGTAAATGTAGCTACTGAGGCACAGGAAAACCTTTTGGTGATGAGAGAGTACCCAAATACATGGACTGATGAATGTCAAAGGTAATGCAGCTTTATAAATACACAAGGAACTAACTAGATATAGGGGAAATCAGTGACCCAGGGAAGACAGTCACAAAGGAGGGAAAAGGCAAATTAAGGAAGTAAAACAAAAGTTAAGAAAGAGATTGGAGAGCTAAAGATCAAACCTCCAACCTTCCAGTTGGGAGATGTCCTGCTGTACCTACTACCCTAACCCTAACCCTCTCAGGGTGGGCACTGTTGAAGTCGTCATTGGTGCTGGCCCCCAACCCCAAGTCTAACTCTAACCTTAGACAATCAGAATATCAGGTTTGCCTGTTTTTGCCTTTCTGTAGGGTTAATGTAGGTTTAGGGTTCGACCTCAGAGGGTTAACCGGTTGGATTTTGTGATCACTTTGCTTTCAGTAACACAGTTAGGCACAGTGGTCTCCTGGTAGGTGCAATGCTGTACTGAGGGCACTACCCTGTTGGTATGCATCTCCATTTCCTCGGCTCCCCACTACTTAGCAGTTATATTTAGCAGTGTTAAGCCCACTGGTAATTCTAGACACTCGTTTGCCTTTTTTCACCCCACCAACAGGAATACCCGGCCCTGTTCGCTCTGAAAGGACGTTTCAAAGACGTCACAAGATTCCAGAAGAAATTTCTGTAACAATTTGCGTTTTCAGCTTGATCACTTTAAAATGTTTCACCAAACATTCAGAAAAAAGATCAACTTTAGTAACACTTTTTCTTTCATTTCACATAGTAAGTTGTGATCTGACGGCTGTGCTCTGCCGTCCTCTGCAGGATCTACGAGGGACTCACAAACTGCACATACCAGGTAGCCTTGAGGATGAACTGCTTCTGGCCAAATCAGATAGTCGACCGTTTCTTCATGGAGATCCATCAGTTCTATTTTCATGACTGCGCTCTGACCGGCCGGCTCCTGCGTGACCCACCGATTAGCATCCTGGCCCCGTTTATCACAGTGCCTGTAATGGTCACCCTGCTCATGACTGCTGTAGTGGTGTGGAGGAGCAAACGCACACAGGGAATGTTATAGAGACCGTCAGAGTCTTAGACCGGGACTCGTAGAGTGTTCCAGAAGACACTTCTTTAGTATAAAGCGTGCTCTTTTAAGCTTTTTCATATTCCCGTGTTGATATTGACTTTTGGAAGTTGCAGTGAGACAATTGCATGTTGTGAAACATGTTAATAGAAATAAATTCTGTATTTGGTATTAAATCTGTCTGTCCAGTCACTTCTAGTGGGTAAATTCAGCTCTATGAAAGCGCCTTAGTCAGGGATGCCTAACTCGTTTTCATAGCAGGCCACATCCAGTCCACTGTGATCTTAAGTGGGCGGGACTAAACATCTGATTCCTGAGACACTATAGTTAGAGTTACTATAAAAAGAGGATACTTAAATTTATCTTCCACGCATGGCTTTCCTTCAAACTGTGCAACTCTTTTTAACTCTGTGTTTTGAAAAGTGCTTTACAAATAAAGTTATTGTTAACAAGTTATTATTCTCTCCCCCTACCTACTTGCACAAAGTAGCAGATACCACTAGTTCATTATGCAAATAAGCTGGTCAGTCACTGAAAGCGTGTGGTGCAGAGGTGTTATGATTTTGTATTTTCTAATTGGTTTTTATTTTTGTTTTGAGTTTTTTTTTTCATTTTGAGTTCTTTTTTTTAAATTCAGTTTCATTTCATTAGTTTCCGAAATGAATTTTCTCATTTCAGTGTTTGAAAATGTTTAGTTTGTTTTTAATTATTTTCAGTCTTTTTTCATTATAAGTTTATAGAGGGCATGTGCCAGGTATTACAATAAAACACACGATCACTACACTGTCTAGACAATGGTTGAGTGTGTCATAGTGTTGTGTGTGTGTGTGTAAATATATATATATCAACGTTTTTTTTTTTACAAATATTTTATATAATTTTATACCTCAACACCATTATTTTCTTAAATAATTTATTTAATTATTTAAATTAATTGTAATTTTTGCCTTTAATAAAACGAGGGCTTTGAAAATAGAGGCTGGGGTTGTTAAATAGTCATAAACTTCCCATTTAACATCTTTAGATTTCTCAATATTATCAACATTTGTGTGTTTTACAGTACAAAAGTGACTTCACAGCAGTTAAAGAACACTGGCTTGTTTTTACTGCAGTTTATTTATTACAAAAAGAAACAAAAGTGCACTCAATATTGGTCAAACTCAGGATTTTTAGACGGCACAAGGGACTTGAGACCAAATGGCTCCATCTAGTGTTCACTCAGATTTTCTACAAGGCGGTTGGTAGTGAGGAGTCTAAAACTAATTGAAGTGCAGCTTCATTTTATTCAGTTAATATTAATGGAAAATTCTGATTTGCATCTTTTTTTTTCAGAAAGAGAAAAAGAAAATAGGAAACACTGTGAGGCTCGTACGATTCAGTGCTCATCAGTAGGTCTAAACAATTTAAAACAACTAAAAAATAACAAAAAAAACAACTTGCTGATGGACTCTGAGTTCAAATCTTTAATAAAAATGTTAATATATATAAAAAAGTAAGGAAAAACAGGACCTGTAAACATTCAAATTTCTTAATCTAATTTTCTCAAATAAAAACAATGTAAATTACCAAATTTAATGGAATATAATCAAATTAAAAGTACCTGACTTTTGTATATTCAGTATATACTAAGCACATTTTCCTCATTGAGTCATTATTCTAACAAATAACCCTTTGATTTGAGTATTTCAGTTGTGTTTTAGTTTTTTCGTTATTGTTTCCACTCAGGTCTACAACAAGGCAGTTGTTTGTTTTAAATGGCGACGAGCTAAAAAACCTCGGAAAGCAATCCTAGACAGGATTCATGCATTCTGAATGATCAAGGTTTGCACGCCAGCCAGTAGAAATAATGCACAATCATTGTGACTTCTGTGTCAGGAGAGGACACCTTCATGGCAGACATCAACCTGGAATCACAGACAGAGAGAGCGAATGGCTCATTATGATTTAGAAGAACTACTGGATGACAGACGTAAATGAACAGAAACCTCCAGAAGCTCTAGCCTTCATTAAATTAGGCAAACGTGCAGGTGAAACTCTTTGAGCGACAGAACACAGCGAAACTGTTTAAATCTTCCCAAACTTTAACAGTAATTAAATACAATGTCATACTTATATATCCATGTAAAAGTTATGGCTCAGCAATTCTCCTCCATATATTGTGCTTGCTGAGCTATTCTCTCCTGTCACTGGCAGGGGAATTAATGGCGGCTATATTATCAAAGCAGTAAAAGCCTTCAACAGTTAAGCTTAGTCAAGCAATGTTTGGCTTTTCTGATTAATGCCCAAGACTGTGCCAGTATTCAAAGCTGTATTCTGGCGGGTTTGATAATCAGAAATGAATTAAGCTGGGAAGATTACGGGAATCAACGGTCAGCGGCAGGCGAAGGGAGGTGAGGGTTCAAGGTCAGGAGTTAACGATTAGACTGGTGAAGTTCAGTGTCTCACTTGTTCCTGATGCGGTCAGAGAGACGTTCGGCCTCAGCGGGGTCCTTTTCCTTCAGTTTCTGGTAGCTGGAGAAGGTCTCCACCATGCCAATATATTGACTTAATGGCGAGATCCTTTTTATCCGTAGGCACTCAATCCTGGAAACATTTGGAGTCATAAATAAATATGTTCTGGAGTCGACTTCTGGCAAAGCTTCAGAGCACTTACCACTCTTTGTCCGGGTAAGAGCAGGAGTTGAACATGTCGAGGTAGATCCTCTTCGAGGATTTTCCAATGTAGGGATCTCGGAATGGAAGCAGGGCGCCATAAAACTGGTGGGACAGAGAAAGAGAGAAAAGACACACTTTAAAGCTTTTTGGGCAAAGCATTCATTTATAGTGGTGCTCTGTTTCTACACATGAGCTTTTTAGATTTGGGATGAACCTCTTTGCATATGTCATTGAGAGTCCCGGAGACGTCTCCGTACTCAAGCTCCATGTCCATGGTGTAGCTAAGGAGAGCCAGGCAGCCTCCAGGCTTCAGCACCCTGTCAGCCTCCTCGATGAACCGCTGGTGATCAAACCAATGGGCTGCCGTCATGGCACTCAAAAGGTCCACCTGTCCAGATGCAAATGGTAGCTCTTCTGCTGGACACTGCCTGATGTTAAGGTGAACAGAGTCAGGTCAAGGGAGAAATAGGGGTCATTGTAGATGGGAGAGATGAACGAGGGAAAAGTTTTGAATAATAAAAGATATTCTTGCTTTTGTAGATTATCTTATTTGGATTCTCTTCCATCTGTAGAGGAATAATATAATACAATGCTGGTAATTTAGTTTCTCTCTCAAGTCTCCAAGGGCAGTACAAACATGTCACCAAGAGTTTTTTTTTACCACTCATCCATTTTCAATCCATCCAAGTCAGAGAGCGGGGAGTGAAGCCCATCCCAGGTGTTGTAGGGTCAACACCCCTGGACACCTAATCTCTTGCTAGGCTAACACACAGCGCGAGAGCCATTCACACTCACTTTCCCACCGATGGTCAATTTAGAATAATCAACTAATCTCACCCCATGTATGTCTTTGGGCCGTAGGATAAAGCCACAGTACACAGAGAGAACCCATCCAGACATGAAGGGGAGAAAAGCCCCCTGCTTGCATTCAAACCTAGGACCTTCTCATGATGCTGACCTCAGATTGGATGAAACAACCTGCTGAAGTTAAGAACATCAATATGTGCCAACATCAGTCTGACAGGTGGGACTCATAGAAGACCACTTTGTCTTCTGCCGATTGCTGGCTCGAGTCCTTATGATCGAGGCCACGTCCCATAGACAGTGTGAGGCCAGTGGTGACCCCTGTTACACTAGGATTCGATCTGCCACCCAAAGTGGTAAACTCAGAACTTCCAACCATGTTTATTTAAATCTAGTTTGATCTAAAACAACCAACGAATGATTGATGTAATGTAGCCTTTACTTAAAGAACAGCCCCAAAAACCAAAATAACGACATAATGAGACGCTGAAGAAAGTGCAGAAGCTTTACCATTTGACTCATTGATTTAACTAAATCACAGCCTTGATTTCACATCCACCACATTTTGCTCCCCTTCACCTGTATGACACATTTGGAGGCTTCTTATTGGCTTGCGCCATCTCTATCTGAGCGGGGCTGACGTCAGTTCCAACCACTTTGGCGAAGTATGGAGCCAAAAGGGTCGTCCCTTGCCCCGATCCGCAGCCCACATCCAGTGCAAGGTTGAATGGTTTTGGTGTCTAAGAGAAATGCTGTGATTTTAGAGTACATTTAAGACTGAAGAGCACTGTAATAAAACATAAATAGATAGAGTCACAGTGTTTGTTCAAACGCTGTCAAGTACATAAGCATAAACACATACCCTTTTGTCCATAAAGCTCATAACTGTGCGGACCAGCTCCTGGGGTGCCACTCTGTACTGCAGGTAAGCTGCCGCATGATCTTTCCCCTCAAAGAGCCGCACAGCCATGTTACCCCCAGCAAAGTGTGCCTGCAGACTGTATACAGTATAGTAAGTGACGACTATGACTCGGCACTTTGAGCTCGTCTTTATTTAACCGCCTAGTTGAAGATTAACTGTCAGAGCTGTGCACTGTGCACTGGGTGCTTTGGCCCGCAATTAAACTATGCATGGGCTCAATTCTTTTACAAAGTAAAAAAAACACTTCTGGCAGCTTTTTTCTGCTTAATTCGATGTAGTGTGGCGGTTAATGATCAGCTAGATGGCACATGACGATGACATGCGTTACACAGGCAACAATACTGCACAAAAATATTCAGGACTTTATATACAAACATAGCATGTGTCTCATAGTTTTGGCCAAGAATGGAAATGGATTTTTATTATTATTATTTCTCCTACAGATTCAGTGCTGCTCATTCATAAGCCTGCACTTCTAGGCAACAATCAGCAGATGGCAGTAAATGCACACATGGATGTGATGCCTTGTGCTGAAGAAGGAGACAGCTGCTGAAAATAATTTAAAAACAAATTTGTCATCACTTGATATTTGAAAGAATTCATCTCCTTGTTTATTCTCACATAGACTTGTGCGTCGATATTATCACTATCTGAAAAAAAATCACACATTTTTTATACTGAAGAAGCCTTAAACGCATCTGCTCCTGCAGATCGACTTCATATAATCTGTTCAACCTCACACTTTGGTACCAAGAACATCCTGAAGTCATTTATGTTGGAGGCCCTTCAAACAGGCCCGGCCTTGTATTTTCTTATCAATCAACAGACATTGATCCTTCCTGCTTCGCTGGTCAATATCTATTGTCAGATATGGTTTGCAATAAGGGTTGTGTTA
>VURO01045531.1:3799-21434 GCA_015108175.1 Pelvicachromis taeniatus | reverse complement strand
TCTTCCAAAAGCAGTTTTCGAAACATCTTTATGAACTGACTAATGCTTGAACATTGCTGTAGGTCCACAGTAAAACCCCACAAATGGTAACACAAAAGGTTTTAACCTTTTTCCGTGCTTTAAGAGTCTTCAGATTTATTTTTCCCCTCAATTCATAGTCCCCTTCTTTGTCAAAAAACATCCTCTGTACATTTTCTGGTAACATATTGTATCTGGCTTTGTACATAATTTTTGCAGTTTTATATTTTATAAGATCCATAAACTTCAGGTTTTTAATTTCAAGAACATAATGTTAGTGTGGTCTCTAAATCCTGCTTTAGTATTCATCCTGATTGCTTTTTTCTGAATTTTACATAATGGTTGAAGTGAAGTTTTGTATGTATTTCCCCAGATTTCCACACAGTATTCCAAATATGGCAATATAAGTGAACAGAAAAGTACCCGGAGTGATTTGGAAGGCAAAAAATGTTTAGCTTTTACTCAGTACAGAGATGCTTCTGGATTTTGTAATCTATTATCACACCCAGAAATTTTGTATGAGAAACTTGCTCTACTTCAACATTATTTATTAACAATTTTGCTCCAGCATCTTTTTTTTACAATTTCCAAATAACATAAATGTAGTTTTTTCCAAATTTAGTGATAACTTGTTTTTGTCAAACCATGTTTTCAGTTTAATAATTTCTTGTGTAACAATTTCCAAAAGCTGCTGTGAATTCTCTCCAGCACAAAAAATATTTGTATATTCTGCGAATAAAATAAACTGTAATATATCAGATGTTTTACACATATCATTGATGTACAGGATAAACAGCTTTGGTCCCAATACTGACCCCTGTGGAACTCCACAAACAATGTCCAGGCACTCTGATTGATATTCACCAATCTTCACAAATTGTTGCCTGTCTCTCAAATAACTCCTTACCCACTCTAGCACCACTCCTCTAATGCCACAGTACTCCAGTTTATCAAGTAATATTTCTTGATTTGCTTGTTTGCTGAGGTTAGAATCACAAGCAGAAACAAATTCTTAAAATTTGACACACAATTGACCAACACATGCTCTCCCCATTAATATTTGTTGGGATCTAACATCTTCTGCCCTTTGTGGAAAGCATGCACAATTTTCACTTCACTCTTCTACTCCGTCTCCTGCTTATAAAGGACAATCATGTACAGAAGGACCGGCATCAGCAAAAGCTTTATTTCCCTTATCCTCACTTCATGTTACATTCAAATAAATAAATACACAGCAAACCAGATCTCCAAAACATTTTAGAACTTGCATATTCAGCTAGTTTGGGCACATCACTTAAACATGGGAGAGGATATTGTTTCCTTACACTGTTGGACGATGGACAGCTCCTGGTGCTGAAACACAGGCTTGCATTACCTGAAGGGAAACTTTACCTGAATAGGAAACTATTACGTAGCTAAATTTGGAACTGGATATACAGACAGACAAACTGTGTTGCCCTCAATTTTCATGATCCAACATATTTTTTTTTCTTCCTGATGGCTCTTAATAAAGAAGAGGTGATGGCTTCGACTGCTTCCTTCAAACAAATACAAAGTATTCAGTCCATAATTGCCTACCTTTAGTGGCATATTTTTTATTTTTACAAACTCATTTTCCAGCTTTGTGCACTAGCTCTGAGAGGGATTAGATCACAAGCTTGATGACCTCTTTTAAGTTTTTCCACCCTTATTTTTCATTTCTTCTAGATTAAAGTCAAAGAGTAATCCTTTTATCACAACCTGTTGGTACACTAGTGGCGTGCTGAGGTGCTGTGATCAGATGCTGCTATGTCTTCGTTAAGCCTCTGTGCTCCCCTGTTCACCTCTATTTGCAGTGAAATTGGGAACTGGAATTGGCCCTGTCACTGTTTACGCTGGCCTCTCATTTGAGTTAGCTTCACGTTCTCTTACACACCCCTTGTTTTGCTGTCGGAGCACTACTGATTACAGCTGGGACTGATGAGTCCAGACATGTGAGTAAAGCACAAGAACCTTGGCTGAATACTAAGTGAATATTTAGGGAGCTGCCTCAACATATCGGTAGATCAGCAACTTTGGTATTCGCCCTCTGCCTACAGTCTATGGCCATACATCACACGGTTATGAAAAAAGATAAAGAAAAATAAATCCTGAACCGAGTGCAATCATTAAAATCTCACTAAGACCTTGCCCAGATAGTTTATATGACTTATTACACTAAAATACATTAAAATGTCAAAAAATTATTAATAACAAAAAATGCATTAAATGTGATGAAAACTAAACATTTGATGATAATAATTTAATGCAGTGTCTAATTTGTATATTTTAGTCAGACAAAGGATTCATGCAGAGAAAATCCACAGATTTGATGAAATACACAGCTACTCTAGCCAATATTATTTCTTTTCTAAAATAACTTTAGCTCTATTGAACTAGATTAGTTTCACTGTGACACATAATTGTAATTATTTGGAAAGACAGAATATTATGACCTGGGGCAAATTTGAGCTGCTAACAGTTTTAGCATTGTTCAGCAGTGAACTGTTGGACTTCACTTTTTAGTGATCTTGAGGTTGCGATTGTGTTGTCCAAGACAACCCACAGGCTTAAGATGACATCACAACCTTGTAAGTCTGGCCAGCACGCAGTAATTTGAATGAAATCAGGGTTGTAAGAGCATTCTGTTTGAATTACATATCGTGCTGCTAACAATGACCTTTATCCCTCCCCACTACTTCAGAGAAACATATAATTGGAGTTGGGAAAGCAGCTTAAGAGTCTTGACACTAAAGTGTAAACAGCTCAGATTGATTAGCTGTCATAAGAAAACATGCATTACGAGGTGGGAATAGCAGGATTGTCACCTGGGTTTATACCTCCAGGAAACCTTATTTCTCCATCAGTCATTCTCAAGCCATCCATTCTTAAAGGTGAGTCTACCAGCTCACCTTTGGGCTTCAGCCACCCCACAAATAAGAACATTCCAGGCCTTCACAGGAACTCCTGATTAGCTTCAAGCACTTTCCTGTTTTCCTGTTATTGGCTTCTGTTTTCCACTGCATCCCTTCCATTATTATTCTTTCCCCTGCAGATGCTGATCCTTTATTCTGCCCTCCCCTAAGTGTTTTATCTCTTCTCTTCCATTGCCTCCCCTCCCTTCCTCTTTAGTGCATCACCTCTAGCTTCCAGACTCCAACCTATAATTTCCTCTTGCGACTCTCCATGCCCTTTGTGCTGCACTCCAGCTACATTCATGATAACCGGTAAAAAAGCAAAATAGCACCAAACAATAAATAGAACTACAGACCTACAACTTTTGAATAGCTACAGCTACAACTGTTACAGCAGCAAATTTCTCACTGCATTCAGATGATGAAAATAAAAGTTCCCTTCGTAAATGCATTTCTTCCGCAGAGGCCGGTAGTCTCACAGTGCTCTGTGTGGTTGGGCTCTGACAGGCAGTGAAGTGTATGTGAACATCTGAGCAGAGCAGCACTTACTCAGCCCCTCACAGCTCTGTGCTAATGAGAGGTGTGTATGTGTGTATGTGAATGCTGCAAAGGGCTGTCACATTGACTGACTGACACTCCCTTATGCCTGAAATAACTCTTACACACGTCAGGTGGATGTTGCCCCAAGGTCCCCGGAGCTGAGATGTCATTTAAGAAATGCAGCCTACATACTGCCGACTACCAACCCACTGCTGTGCCTATTGAGGAGAAAACAAAACAAGAACTAAAGCGGCACTGCTGGGGAAATTCTGAGACTAGATAAGACCCAAAATTGCTGAAAATGTGCAGCTAATCTCTCATTGCTTATGCAATTTCATTTTTTTTTTTTTTAACACCAAAACACTGAAATGACTGATACAGTCAGGATGTTTTGCATGCCACACTTAGGTTTGTGTTCTCCAGCGCAGGGATCCAAACTAGCATTATGTTCACATCATCTGTCTAAGCCTCTGCTCTTTGCTCTGTACTGCCTACAGCACCAATAAGCAGAAGCAATACAAAAAATCTTCCTGTCATGAATCTGACACCTAGCAGCTGACTGCAAAACATTGCAGAGTAAACCACTATGGAGTATGAATTCAGTTTGCAAGCATTTTATATTTTCTTTCTCTCTTTTGCTTTCCATGTAAAGCACCAGGCCCAGTATTCAAATACACAGACTTGCTCTGACAATCTGCTGAAAACCATCCATAGCAAAACATCTTCGATCCAACAGTACACTCCTGGTCTCAGACTGAGTCTGTCTGATTACCTGGTTTCAGCATTTAAAATACTCATTGAGCCCCAAGCCCTCCCTCGTTCTGCTATCTCAGGCTCCTTTCTTCTCCCTGTCAGGGAAAATGCCAGAGAGGTGCAGTGAGAGCCGTGCTCCGCTCCCAGCGCTGGTAATTTGACAGCGAGCAGAGAGGGTGCAGAATAATTGGAATAGCATTTGCGTGTCAATGTGACACTGACAAAAAGAGCTCAACATTTAACGTCAGAGGGAAAAACGGAAAGTCAGAGATTCCTGGAATAGATTTCACAACTTGTCTAGAAGTAGTGGGTTAATCAGACAAACTAGACAACTGGCCTTTTGTCAGAGCTGTTTGTGTCTGATGCTCTGAGAGAACAGACTGGAGCAACAGCAAATGATGATTCTGGCCAAACAGTGGTCTTGTGAACAACAAGCCAATTCTGGCCAGAGTTGGGAATTGGTGATGGTTTTAATTGGACTCAACTCAGTGGGACAGATGCATTCAGAGACAGTTGGATGGTATGACTGGCAGCTTTCATGGAGTGATATTTTTCCGAGTGATGTGTCACATAAATTCCAGCAACAATGGTGCTTTCGTACAATTTACACAATAGAGGCTGGCAAGTTGAAGAGAAGCTGAGACGTAATAATTTTTCTGAGCCTGACTTTGTGTTCCACTTCCTGTAAGAAAGGTCTACATTAAAAGCTCATTGTGTAACTTATCATCAAGAGGAAGACAAAACTTTACGACTATAGGTTACAGCTCATAGGATGGTGCTGGCTTTCCAGGGAGGACAAGTTTTTGTCCCTCTTGTCATACTGGCTGCTGCTGCCAGTCTTGGAACTGTGGGACAGCAGCGTAATGAGCAGGATTACCAAGGGAGACTGGCAGGAATAGTATGGTATCAAAGGAAATCCAGTCAGTGAGGGATATTCAGACAGCAGTCCCATTCTTTTATTCATTGCCTGCGTGCCCAGAATGACTCAGCTCACTCTCCTGCTGTCAAACTCTGTCATTATCCATTAGTGTGTTTCTGTCTCGCCAGGGACCGCCCACTGCTACCGCTGGCATGTGCGAGAAGGTGAATTAATGTTTGTGTGTGCGTACGTTATGATCAGGTGCACATATAGAGTATGGTGTGTAGTCGTTTGTTCAGGTGTGTTCACTATATGTACACACCTGAGGTTAGATTTTGCCCTCGAGACTGCCGGTAGTGGGCAGGTTTTCTGCCACAATTGTTGTAACACCGAGAGCTTGATAAGCAATATCAAAGCCTTCATTAAGACTATTGAGATAGATGGAAGAGATAGATACCCTGCATGTGTGTGTGTGTGTGTGTGTGTGTGTGTGTGTGTGTGTGTGTGTGTGTGTGTTTTTACAATGCCATGCATAACTTTGATATTTAGCATTTCTACATTTACATGAAGGAAAGTGTTGTTAATTAGATCCTGACTATTTGCTCTGACAAGTGGGGTAGTTATCCTACCCGGCTTGTCTAGCCGAGCCACAAAAAAAACAATCAAACAAACTAAAAACAAAAGAAAACAAAACAAAAAATTGAAAACAAGCAAAACAAACACACAAAAAAAATCTATCCTGTCACAAAAACCTTTATTTAATTGCAGATAGTGCTTAAATTTCATAACATGTAGGTAGAGTATATCCAACTATATCCAGTTTTTTTAAGCCTCTATTTAAAACACGTTTGCAAATTACTTAAATGTCCAGTGCCACTATTGCTGGGAGTGCTGAGGCATGCTGTATCACTGTATGTCATATACACAGAGGCAAATTTCTGCAAGGCCAGATTGCTGAAAATTGTTCAGGTGCTGTACAATCAAAAATTTCAGTAGCAGAAAAAAATGCAATTTCGTTTCATCTTGCTGTACAGGAAAAAAAAACGATTCATCGAGAAATGCACTCATGAGAATTGCAATTCTGTCAAGTTGCAATTTCATGTACTCATGTGAAACTTCAGTTTGTGTTGTGACTATATGATGTAAGGGTGTGTGTGTGTGTGTGTGTGTGTGTGTGTGTGTGTGTGTGTGTGTGTGTGTGTGTGTGTGTGTGTGTGTGCATTTGTGTTTGTTTGTGTGTGTGAGACAGAGATAAGAAGGCTAAGGAGGCTGGGCCTTAGGCGTTCCTCCGCTCCTCTCTGCTGTGTTCCCTGAGGAGAGCAGGCAGCGGGCCAGAGCTGGCAGGCAGGTAGAGATCCAGATAAGACGGACAGAAAGAGAGAAGGGGATGTGTGCATCAGTGCGTATGTGTGCACGTGTAAGTCAAGGTGGGAGGGCAAACCTATATCTTGTCAAAGAGAAAAAAAGAAGAGTAAAATCTGATGAGGGAAAGTCAGGAAGAAAGAAAAGTAATGGAGGACAAAAACCGACACACATACACACACACACGCACGCACACACACACGCATGCACGCACGCACACACACACACACACACACACACACACACACACACACACACACACACACACACACACACACACACACACACACACACACACACACACACACACACACACACACACACACACACACACACACAGGCCATCAGCCTGGAGCCTCACACAGGAGCACTGACTCAGTCACGTATCAGTGATGGAGTCGAGTTAGAGATGCTTGTCACACGTGGAGGGCAGCACACACGGCATCCCTGCTCAGCTGCACAGGTATCCTAACATCAGCATGTATCAGATTTGTAGAAAAGTTCGTACTTTACAAGGTACGCTCCCTGAGATGGTACGCCCAGGCACTGTGCCCAGCTCCCCCACAGATAAGGGATCTGCTGCCTCAGAGCAGCTCCCTGCAAACTGGTGTTTGGATTAAAGATCTTCCCTCAGTTACGAGTGACAGTCAGGTGACTGAACATTTATGTGACAGATTTACAGGAAACACATCAAACTACTGCCTCAGTTAACAGAATAGTGTCTTTCAGTGCACTAACTAAAGAAGCAGAAGGTGCTTGGAGAGCCTAACCTGCCGCTAAGCCCCGTGTCAGGCCAAGTGTGCTTCTTCTGCCTGCTCCTCAGCACTTTAACACCTGTGGCATGGGATTGATCTCAGTGGTAGTCTTCCTCAGAGTGAAGCAATCAGCAATGGTCAGCATACTCACCAAACGCAGCAGGCTGGAGACAACGTGATTTCATTATCACGTGTAAGCAGAGCAATAAGACACAAAAAAGTAAAGAATGAAACGGAGGGTGGAGCCGAGTTCCCTCTAACGTCGAAGCCTTTCGTGCAGCCTCGATAAAAACATCCCAGTTAGCGCCGTGAAACACCCAGAGAGCGTGCCCTGATGCCATCACTGTGCACACACTGTTCACGCCAACGGGTCCAATGATTCAGCTCAAACAGGCGGATTGTCACTGAGCTCTGCCAACGCAGCAAGGACTCGAAATCACTGTGTGTGTGTGAGTGTGCGTGCGTGCGTGTGTGTGTGTGTGTGTGTGTGTGTGCGTGCGTGCGTGAGAGAGAGAGAGATCCAAGTTGCTGTGTAATCAGATTGTCACACTCCCAGGTGTTGTCAGTGACGAGCGTCAGGGAGTGGCTACTTTAGAGCGGGGGTCTCCAAGTCCAGGCCTCGAGGGCCGCGTCCTGCAGGGTTCAGATCTCACCCTAGGTCAGCACACCTGCATCAAAGGATGAGTTCATCAGCAGGCCTCTGGAGAACTTCAGGACATGTTGAGGAGCTCGTTTAGCCGTTTAAACCAGCTGTGGTGGATCATGGACACGTCTAAAACCTGCAGGACAGCGGCCCTCGAGGCCTGGACTTGGAGACCCCTGCTCTAGATCCTGCAGTTGCAAGCTTCCCTGTGCTGGACCACCAGGGACGTTTGTGTCTCTTACGTACAGAAGATGTTCTTATCTTCTGCTTCAGGTCTCGATATGTGACTGCAGTTTGATGGTGGCTGATGTCCACTTCATGGATGTAGTGAGGGGTCTCCTGGAGTCTCCATGCTCTTGAGTGTGCTGGGAGACACAGCAAACCTTCTGACAATAGTGCACAATGAGCTGCCACCCTGGAGCAGTCGCACTGCCTGTGCAGCCTCTGTAGGGCCCGGGTCTCGCCTCATGGTACCAGCAGTGACACTGGCCCGAAGCGTTTTGGGGGTGGTCTCATTGTTGCCCCTCTCGTGCCCCCCAGGCTGGTGAACACCAGATGAAGCTGACTAACACTGCCCTCTGCTGCTGACCAGACGTTTGTCGTGATGCTGAACTGTGTACGTACTGTGTGGACCCTCCTCCTTATTCAGTCTCACGTTCACACTGTGAGTCCTGGTTACCAACACAGTGTGTGAATACACACACGTGACCTGACCTTCATTTCTAAAGTCATTTATTTGGTCACGTAAAACACTGACTTTACGCTCAACCTCCCCGCTTTGAGCACGCAGGGACGGTTCGCTGTCCTCCCACCAACTGTAATTCATTTCAAGACGGTCTTAAATATATTGGGAAGATAAGTGAAGAAAGGAGGCACGCTATCTCTGCTGCCTGGCCTGGAACAGAGGCAGCCTGTTAACACAACAAAGCAATTTCCCAGCACAGAGGCAGAGAGAGCAATCCATCATGGGCCCGTGAGAGTCGGAGGCTGGGCAGAAAGCTCGTGTTTGTGGCTGAGACGCTGTGCCAAAGTCCAAATAAATGAATAAGACTGGACTTGTTGTTGGGCAACAGCTTCCTGTTCGTCACAGGAAGAAGAAACGCAGCTCCGCTTGTACATCCTGCCTCAACAATCAGACTGGGATCACTGGTAGCGGCTCAACTCTAAATGTTTCAAACACTTCAAAGCCATATTTTCCCTCCCCGTTGTACAAACCCCCACAGTAGATCAGAGCTGCAGTAGCTGATGGGGTAGCTGATCAATACCCGTGACTCAGCACTCGCTTTGCCAGCTGCTCACATTTTTGCTTCTCATTCGGTCCTCCTCTTGTAATCTGGAGACACTGTGCTCCTCAGTGTTGGAGGACATTACGCCTGTTTTATTAAAGAAGACGTCTTCCTTCTGTCTGCATGTTGCACACCAGATAGTCGCCTCAGTCTTAACGGTAGCTGGAAATGGGGCCACAGGACGCCATGACGTCTCATTTCTCGATGACTGGATGGCATTTTTTATATCATCGTTCATATACGGTACATTTGCACGTCATCTATTATCCCTGCAGTGATTAAACACAAGCTGCTTTGGGGCAGTGTCAAATTAATTCATTTTAATGAATACAGAAAATGTCTAACAAATGAGCAAGCACGCCAACGGCAAAATGAAAAGCCACGTTACGTGAAAAATGTCCCGTGGGTACCTGCAGTTACACACCGATCTGAGTAGTCAGGAGCACCCCTGATGGCACAGTCAGTACTGATCATCCGCTCAAGTGTCTCAAAGTTGCTTTAAAACATGAATTTTAGATCTTAATACAAGTAAAGTTACCAAGCTATGCACTGCAAAAGGTCAGAATACCTGTCCTCCATCATCCGACAGAGAACGGGTCCATTAGGAGGGTCACCTGTGAGCCAGGTTACCGCCAGAAGGGCATTCATACCTGCAACCCCCAGAACCTGGGACTCGCTACTCATCGATTCATTCAAATCTAGGACAGAAAGAAAGACAGGCAGCAATATTTGGCTAAGCCTCACCTCCACGAGTCAGCGTGGACTGGGATTCTTTGTCAGGACCGTAAACGGGCGCTTAAGGCCGAATTAAACAGGGATGCTAACGACTCGTTATCACAAATGCTCCTGCTGTTCGGTTAAAGGGGCACGTACTTGTTCACACAGGGCAGGTAGGTTTGGTTTCCCTCAATGAATGACATCATCATTTCACATCTGAATTTCCTGTTTAGTCGGGTTATCTGAGGTGAAACGTAGTCTGAGGCGGTACACAGACAAACACTGAGTTACACACCAAACTGTGATTTGGCTTCCCATTACGTTTGACACAAACTGCAAACTATACGTTTAACCACATGAGACAGAACAACACGTTTACCGTCGTCACGGTAACAGACGTGATGGTGTTTTCTGCAACACCACAAACATAAAGCAACAGTAAATGTATTGAATTCGGCTCATTAGAAGCCGCCTGCAATCAAACATTCATTTTCTTGGTTTAGCTGCGTTTTCAATTACTCCGCCGTCATGCCTGTAAAGAGAGACGACTGCTGATGTTTACAGAACGCAAAGCTGCACTTCACCAGAGACATTTCCACATTTAGTCACATTTATATAATTGCATGCAGGTTTTACAAAATAATTGGCGATGTGCATCAATGTGTATCGCAGGCCTCACTAAATCTAACCTGCATGCGACTTCTTCCGCTCCTTGCTCCATGACTGTGGACAGCAGCAGCCCCGGTCTGCATTCAGCTCTTATCAGCATTACTCAGAACGCTACAAAATAGAGGAAAAGTGAACTGTGTTGATCCCCGGGGGAGAATGTGGGTCGTTACGGCAGCGGAGAGTGGAGCAGAAGAAGAGGATGATGGAGAATACAGAGTAAATAATATATTGAGCCATTTAAAAAAGTGGATTACAGAGGGTGGAGCAGTGAAGGAGTTTATGAAAGCCTGCAGTTTGTGGAGGAACAAATTTGCAGCTGTTGACGTATCAGTGCAGTATGAGCAACGGTGTGAGGCTTCATCTCCTGCTTTACTGGATGTGGGTCGTTCAGGCCGAGGGAAACAATAGCTTATAGGAAAAGAGCTTAAACTCGGAGCATCGTTTCTTTGTTTCCTCCATCTGCATCATCTTCTCTCCTCTCGCATGTCTGCGTTGTACAGAAACACTCCCCACAGCCCCATTCATAAAGGACGTTAGACACTGACCAAAGACAAAGAGAGAGGAGACGCAGGAAGGAATGGGGGGGGGAGTCGAGGAGCACAGGGACATCAGCCAAGTGTGACAGTGGAGTCGTATTTCTCTCCCCGGCCGTCCGCTGTGGACTCTGAGCTGAATACTGAGCACGCCCACTGCAGCGCCCGAGGACACACCGAAGGGAGCCACAGAGGTGGCCTGAGGACCAGATCAGCCGCAAAGCCACCGGATGGGGTCAGATCCTCCAAATCAGGTCTAGGTGCAGCCCGAAGGCCACTTCAAAAACAGAGAGACGGCTGAAACTGGGAAACACTAACTGTGATCTTATACATTTTATAATTATACATTTTATAAATATTAAGTAAGAGTGCTCTAATATAAGTGTATCTGATTAAGAAAGCAGGGAGTAATACATGATGACTTCACCAGCAAAATGAGGAAACGCTGTGTTTTATACGGCTCAGCCGAGTGGATCACGATGCAGTGAACTGAATGTGATTAGATTAGTGCTGCAGGTAACACGGGGACAAAGATCATCGAGCGAACGAACGAGCGAACGAACAAAAGAAAGAACGAACGAACGCCAAAGTGTGAAGGCTGCCCGGTGCTTCCAGCTGAACTTCAGGTGCAGCAGTCACTCCTACACGGGCTACATAATGCTTCACAAAGTATCCACAACCGAAACATAACTGCTGGTCTTTCATCTTAGCAGATCTTTTCACTCCAGGCATGCTCTTCTTTAATGTCCATGTTTGTGTTGCTATCCCTGCAGCTCAACAAGGACACACAAAGTTTTAAAATACTGAGAGGTCAGGTTAGCAAACATAGCAGGGTAATAGTGCATGGGTAGGGGCTGCTCGTCCACCTCCTCCTCCCAGCATCCTCCTCTGTCACACTAACCCTCCTTCTCTCCGGATCATACCTCCACCTCTCCAGGCTCCCTACTCTCAGCGTCGGTCACAAACAAGAAGGGGCACAGAGCAGACTTAATCCCACCCCCACCTATGATGTTCATCTTGTAAACTATTGTCCCCGATGTGCACTCTCATTGGCCAGTGAAGTTAACCAGTGAGCGTGCAGTGTCCCTTGGTTTTGCAGCAAGATGAACAACAACTGTTGAGACGACTCAAAAGTGCACCTCCAGACGCAGGGCACAGTTCAAAGTCTTTGCCGAAGTCATTGGGGTGTGGTACACGAGTAAATGGTCCAATCAGGGAGCCGGCAGAGGCAAAACCAGGAAACTGAACTGGTCCAAAAACAAATGCTGGAATAATAAGATGCAACAGACAGTCTGCCAGGAAATTAGGGTGCATGCTTTGCCTGAATCACCCCTGAAAATGCTGCACACGTAACACATTAGGGTGGAGCAGGTAATCATACAGGAGGCAGACACAAGGGGAGAAATCAAAGCATGCATGAGAGGGAGCACAGCTCAGACCTGATGGAGGATCTCAGACCGCGTCCATCGTCTCCCACATTTGCAGAAACAAGTCAAAAACATGTTTTTTATGTAAAAACGACTGATAACTGTTTCAACTCGTCCTAACTGCTTTGACTAGTGACGTGATCATTAATAAGAAGACTGCGGCTCATTAGGAGAGTCAGTAGGACATCCCTGACTTTACTAAATTACATTTACATACATTGTAATGCATAAATTACAGTTACAGCTTTTCTATCCTTTAATCTCAATAAAGAGATTTTAAGATGGACATTAAAGATTCTGCGTTGATGCAGGAAATCTTCAGACGCATTCATACTCAGTGATATCTGCACCGTCATGGCTTTAACATAGTTTTATCTTACATAATGCTCTCATGGGGTGGCATGTTGTGTTGGTTGCAGATTTCCTTCAGTTCGGTCATAAACTCTTAAACAGACTAAAGCTCATTTTATGTCTCCATTCATCTTCCATAACGTGTGTCCCTGTGATCCTGTCAAAGCCAGCTGCAGCATAAATGCATCAATAATTCCAAACATGTGGTCATCTTTAGTTTAGGAAAGAAAGCTGCAAATCCATTTTCTGTTTCAGTCCAGATAAATTGATCCTCACATCCAAATCGCCATCAGAGCTGGCAACACAAGGCCTCAAAACTGTGGTGCCCAAAGTCACACAGGCGCCCTAATGGTACTGGCAGAAACGCCTTGCTGGACATCATGATGCTCAAAGTTCCTGCTCCAAAAAGCCACATAGCTGCAAATGTTCAAAGGTGTGCGTGCGGCTGGACAGGTCGGTGGATGGGAATAGCAGGATTATGTTCACGCTTTTAAAGGGAAAGCTCGGGGTTGTTTGCAGAGCAGCAATATTTCTCTTCACTGTCTTAGTGTGATGAGGAGCTACTGTATATTAATGCCTTGGATTCAAATAATATGCAGTCACTGCTTTACTGTAGCTACATTTATAATCTCATGCTAGTTTATATTGTTGTGTGTCAGCTGTGTGAGCTGTTTGTTCTGGACCCAAGTGCATGACGGAGAAGGCAGAAGGCAAGTAAAAACAAGCATGTAATGCTAACTCGTCTAAATTTCAGGAACAAACAGAGAACCAAGCAAGGGAAGCCAAAAATAAAGAAATAGATCAGCTGCAAACACGGGGACACAGGGGGACACACGGGGGGACAGAAACACATGGAAACAGGGAAACAAAGAAACACAGGGAAACAAAGAAACACAGGGAAACAAAGAAACACAGGGAAACAAAGAAACACAGGGAAACAAAGAAACACAGGGAAACAAAGAAACACAGGGAAACAGGGAAACACAGGGAAACACATGAAGACAGGACAGACACTGGAATACAGTAATGACTAACACAGTTTTAAATGTCTAAATCCAACAGAATACATTTATAAAGGAGCCAATGAGAAGGTGTAATAAAAGCAAAGACGCTGACGACAAAAAAGGAACAAAACTGAAAGATGAAACATGAAATAACCCAGGACCCATGACATGCATTTTATTTCTTTACAAACTCAACCTAAACTTGAATGGTTAATTCAGTAAATGTATAATATTTTATTATAATTTTAGTTGCAACTGAACAGCTGATAAGTTCAAGGTACCACCAGAGATAACATTAAAACAGCAACATAAAGGCTTCAGCGATGAATATGACCTCTAATAGTGAAAGTTCATCTGAATGTCTCTCATTAATGAAAAGGAGTGCGGCCCATTAGAGAGTGAGCAGAACGCTTTGCTGGAGTGTTGACTGAGTAAACAGCATGAGGCCTGCTGAACTTAACTGGATTAGCCGTCTGTTCAATCATGACGCGCACGTCTTCCAAACCTTATCACTGAGAGGACTCCAGACTTGCTGCCAGCTTAATTGTAAAGGGAGGAGTGTTATCCGGATAAAAACAATCTACCCTGATTATATACTAAGTTAATTAAAAACTATCTTTGCTCAGCCATCGAAATCATAATCTTTAAATATGAAAACAGGCTGCCATGTTTTATTGCACAGAAAGCCTGCTGCCTTCCACTAACAATAGGATCTAAACTCTTAAGCCGCTAATTGCAGGGCTGCTGCCCCGCCCACCCTTTGTGATGCGTGACATTCTGCAGAATTAATTGGATGGCTTTAATGGTAATAGAATAGCCAGAAGGCTCCGACAGCAGCCCTAACATGCTCCATTAATATAGAAAATGAGCTCAGAAAATATTTAAGTCAGATCTATGTCGGCATGGAGACCGGGAGAGATTAACACGGCGTCACACCAAACTCACCAGCCCGCAGCTCCACCCTCCTCAGGATGGAGCTTCAGTCTGTGTCTCAGAAAGCTGTACGAGTGAAATCAGCAGATGCAGTGATGTTGCCATGCAACAGAACCAACTCGGCCAACGGGGGACGAGTTAGCGAGAAGGTCCTGAAGCTGGTTCACTGGGTACAACAAAGCTTTTAGATTCAGCCGCTCCTCACTCTAGAACCAGTCCAGTGGCGGCACCGCTGCATCGCCATGGAAACCCATTCCCTGAAGCTCCACACACGCTGAAGTTTGGAGGTCTGCAGCTATTCAGTGGAAAAGGTTGGTGATTTCCTCACACTACGCGTCTCAGCCCTGACGTAGTGGGCCATGTACACTCACAGAGTTGTGTCAGTCCCCGTCGCTTACAATCCCACTAACAGCTGACTGTGGACTACAGGAGCGAGGAAATATCACAACTGGGTTTGTTGCACAGGTGGCGTCCGATCACGGTGCCACGAAGCAGTCTGCACGCCTAGCTGCTGATTTTATACACCTGTGGGCGTGGCGGTGATTGGAACACCTGAATTCAATGACTTGGAGAGAAAACGTGGCAATATAGTGAATGGAGTAATAAGTGTGTGTGTGTGTGTGTGTGTGTGTGTGTGTGTGTGTGTGTGTGTGTCAGGAGTCTGATGGGCGATAGGCGAACTGCAGTGAGTGGGTGGTCTCTGTGAGGGACTGGTCACCTGTCTGTACCCACGCTGGTAAAACTGATGAATGGAAAAACACATGGACAGGTAGGTGGACGTGAGGGACACTGGACATCCAAATTCTGTATCTTGGAAGCAGTCATGTTGATGAAAATAACTCCATTCCCCGTTTGCTGACTGCTTTATATTTTATTTTATATTTTATGTTTCTGATTTTAAAATAAAATGTGATGACATGAAGTTTTTCTCAGCATGGAGGAAATGCGTCGTGGGCCTCACGAGCCTTCGTCGTCACGCTGCACTACCACTGATGTGATAAGCTTTCACTACAGAGGCAAACAAGCTGGCATAGTTGTGGCAGTGACTCCAGAGAGATAGTAGAGGGAAGGCTGAACAGTGCAGGAGCTGATTCATCAGTCACACTGGGTTTGTCCTTAGCTAGCTGGGAGGGAGTGCATTACATGAGGAAGAGGAAGAGTGTGTCATGTGGTGTGTCGTGAAGCTGTTCTGTGACTCACGACGGATGGAAGGGCAGAACTAATGAAGGCAACTTTGCTACGACAGTTTGGACTCAGGGGATCACCTCCTCACCACATCCTGGGCTTTTGTTCATGCGCACCAAATGCAGGAGGCAAAGATGACACTGATTAATGACACGAGAATCAATTAGAGCTACAACATCAGTGTTTGTCCCGTTTGGTTAGCGGCGCTCCGGCGATCAGACGTCAGAAGTGACTTTGAAATGTAAACGAGGCTTCTGAACAAAGCTCATGGAGCCACTGAGGGCGTGTCAAAACACTGCTGACATCTCTGCTAGTCGCACGAGCCGCGCCATCAGCTGCTGCTATGCTCGATCTAGCTACAGTTAGCACGTTATTAATGGACCTCGCTCCATGAGTGTGCAGGCAGCAGATGGCAAGCTCTTCACAAATGGTGAGTGTACAAGGCGAGCACTGATGTGCGAGGAAGAGGCGAAGAAGCAAAAGGCCCTCCTGGCTGCTTCCAGGGATTCCAAACGTGATGTCACGGCTAATCCCATCAGGAAAACACCGCTAAATCTGCCGCCACTGGGCCACAGTCACGCAGATTAGCCATGGCAGCAGCCACGGAAGGGATAGGCCTATAAATAGGACTGCAGAGCAGCAGCCTCTGGTGCTGTCACTGGGGACTGGGTGGCACACCACTTTCATCCAATGGGGTGGTCGCAGAGAGAGAAGAGCGGCGAGGATTCCCCCTGTGACTCAATGCCAAAATGCTCTTCCCCAATGTCATGCGCTCGCCGTGACACACGGGCAGAGCGGCCGCGAGGCGCAGCGGCGGCAGACACTCAGACACGGCGCTGGCTGGCTGAGCTGAGAGTCAGCAGACAGCAGGCAAAGCTGAGCAGGTTGTATTCTCACACTTTGGGACTCTATCCTGCATCCATGTTGCACCTACATGTTTCTTCAAACTGAGCATAAGAAATGCAAGACTAGATGGATGTTTGATTCTAGAACTTCTTTTTTCCAAAGAAAGAAAGAACAACTTCATAAGTAAAGATGATTTTGAGATAATGTACTGCTCAAAATATGACAGGAACACTTAGTTCAGAGTCGCAGCACCTCAGCTTGTATCGAGCCGGTCCGCTAAGCAGCAGAGAGGTTGTTCGTCAGTTTCAGCTGCTTTGGTCTTCACTAGTTCTGCTCGGCTACGGTCAGAGTCACTCCAGGCAGCACGAGACCATACCTGCAGCGGCTGCACAGGCAGGATGTTGCATTGATATGTACCATCACCAGAAGGTTTGCTGTGTCTCCCAGCACAGTCTCAAGCCCACCGAGGAGATTCTGGGACACAGGCGGTCACTCTAGGAGAGCTGAATCGGCCCATAGAACGTCCTAACCCATGGGGAGGACCAGCATCTGGGGGGTGATCACGGTCAGAGCTCCAGCACACCATATGGAGTTTATTTTTGGCTGATTCCAATCTTCTGTCAGAAGGTCGGGTAACCAATTAACAATTAAAAACTAATTAAACAAACAACTGCATTTGTATAGCGCTTTTCTAGTCATTAAGGACCCAAAGCGCTTTACACTACATTTAGTCATTCACACACACATTCACACACTGGTGATGGCAAGCTACATTGTAGCCACAGCTGGGACGCACTGACAGAAGCCAAACATATAAATCC
>VURO01045524.1:0-21183 GCA_015108175.1 Pelvicachromis taeniatus | reverse complement strand
GTGTTTTCTATTTCTATTATATACCTTGTGCAGAAATACTAGTCATATTTTGAATCGTGTAATGCTGCGTTTATGATTCACTTTTTTTATGATTTCTTGATGTTAATGTTGTAATTTCCTATAGTGTAGTATATTGTGTGAGTGTGTGTAGATAAATAACCATGGCCTAATCCAGTCGAATTAACATGTAACTATTTTGTAGAGTTACAAGTTATTGTACAGTCCCATTCATGTTGTGCAGTATTTCCCCACTGTGTAGAAGGTCTTAGAATTTAGAAATCTGTTATTTTAGGTCTGTTTACTTCTAGATTCCAGAAAATATATGATTCATATTGACAAGCTTTGCCCTAAAAGTTAATACATTTTTTACAACAGTAAAAGTGAGGAAAAATACTGTGAAGGTACATTAGCACATAAGCAGCCATGCAAGATGGTCTTAAAATTAAATGTGCTGTAAATATCAATTTTAAATTCATAGACCTGTTTACACAGTGCAGTACAGGGACATCACTGGTTGCTCACTGTTTTTCTTGCATGTAACTTTTAGTACAATCATTTTTTCTCATTTATAATATGTGCATCTATTGGGTTATTTTGTCCCGCAATCTACAGAGACTACTATCAGTTCAGCAGTGAATACCTTTACCAGTACTACCTATTCTGACCTGTCTCCCCAATGTCATGTTTGTGTAATGTATGTCTGGTCGGAATAGGTCCAATTTCACTGCAGGAAACTGTATGTGATAAATAAAGGTATTAATTGATTGATAAGACCATAAATCAGTGTTGGATGCCCATGATCTTCCGGCCCTCAGTTAACACTGTAGTAAAAACAGTCATAATTCTGTCATGGTATCTTCATGGTCTCAGCAGCACTTCCACCATCTGTGAAGACAGTTCGACGTGCCATCCAAAAAATGCAGGTTAAAGCTCTACTTGTGCAAAGAAGAAGCCACATGTGAACATGATCCAGAATGCCGCAGTCTTTTCACAGCCAAAGCTCATTTAAAATGGACTGAGGCAAAGTGAAAGATGAGGGACATTGGTCATATGGATCAACATTTGAAATTCATCTCTAATAGTATGGGGGTGCATTAATATCTACAGAATTGGTAGTTTGTATGTTTGGAAAAGCACTGAGAGGTCAACGCTGCTGAAACGTATTTGCAGGTTTTAGTGCAACATGTGCTCACATCCAGATGATGTCTTTTCAGGAAAGGCTGTTGATATTTTAGCAAGACAGTGCTAAACCACATGGTGCCCCTATTACAACAGTATGGGTGTGTATACGGACCAGAACTTTCACCAGCTGGAAACATTTAATCTGTTTTCTATGCACTGTCGTGAATTAAATGTGGGTTTATGAGATTTGTAAATCATTAGATTCTGTTTTTATGTACATTTTATGGAGCATCCCGGCCTTTTTTAAATTGGGATTATAATTTCATGCTTGACTACATTACAAGGAAACTTTTTGTCACTTGATTATGCATTTCATTAACCCATTGAATCCTACATTTTAGTCCATAATAACCTGATTCTTTTAATCTGTTGTGTATGTGCTTCTCCTAGATGTCTCTCAGCGTCTGCCTTACTTTGGTTCGGATATTGTTCTGAGGCTTTCAGGCATCATGACTCACACACTCACAAACACGCACTTATCAATGGTGCCCAATTTCCTTTTTTTGATAAAACCACATACAGAACATTAGTGTGATTATCAAGATTAAGAGAAGTTTGAGAGTTCACATTTCCATCACTATTTTTAGGTGATGTTGTTGGAAGGGTGTTATTAATGTTTTTATCAATGGACATAAAAAGCAGTATTTTATTTTTGCTTGTTACAAATGAGCACACAGGAAAATAAACCCCTGCAAGGTTAGGATCACCTGAATGTAAAAGCTGAGTGGTCTGTTAGCTGCTGCTCAATGAACTCAAAGGCAGTGCCCATGGAAACACATATTTCCAGCATGAGAAGTGAAAAGCCTTCTCTGAGTGCACACAGAAAACACTCAGAGATCAATCTATGCAAGGTTTCTTTCTTATTGGCATCAAGCTATCAAAATATATTATGTATCACTTCATAAAAAAAACGCCTGTGTCATTTTGGAGTGTGTCACTCAAATCATGTTGTTTGAATAGAGACTTATTCAGCTTTAAAAAGTCAAAAATGAAGAATAACAATGCAAGTGAAATCTAATACATAGCACCACTTGAGTGGCAAGTTCATATTAGGAATAATTTACAGGGTATGGTGTAGGATGAGGAAGGTGTATGCCAACTGGAAACCTTTAAGCTGGTTGTTTGGGATGTGTGGGATTCAGACTGTGGACTGCTGGCAATCACGAATACAGTATTACACACATAGAGACTTACACGCACAGGAAGCAAAAACAAGCGTGGGTGAGGGAAAAGAGTTGCCATCTAATAGATTTCTGAATATAGGTTATGCAATAGTCATACAATAATCAAATAGTCAAGGTACTGACTCAACCTCCTCCTACTTTGTCCATGCTCTCAGAAACAAAGAAAAAAGACAGTATATATTAAAAAGATTTTATTTCAAAAACATTTCATGTACATGTAAACGTGCAATAAAGCATTATCTTTTGTTGTTGTTGTTGTTGTTGTTTTAAATAAATATCGGTGCTTTATGAACTGTGTTATTCGCTCTGTGTTTCCTCTCATAGTTTGTGTGTCTCTCACTGAATATAACATTTCTCCAGGCCTTTGCCGGGCTTCCTTGCCGTATGTGGTCCAATGACTTGACGAAGATCAGTGGTAAAACTCGGTCGCCGGGCCAGTGGGTACAGTGTGCCGCAGGGAACATCTCTATCGGAGACCTGCTTCCCCCTCCCCGCTACACGGCCGCTCCGCATTGCCTGATACGAGCGGAGAGAGACTTTGCGGTGTTGCGACGGGCCGGTTTCGGTCGGAAGCCCACCTCGCTTTGCCAAAGTCTCGAATACTTTTTCGAGATTAGTGCTCTCCTTTGCAGACGTTTCAAAATAGGCGCAGTCATCCCCGAGGGCTTGGAGAACCTCTGTCTTAGATATTTCTCTCTCGGATTCCTGGAGATCCACCTTGTTGGCGCAGACCACCAGAGGAACCCGTGGCTGTGCGCAGTGCTCTGGCACAGTGGATCTGGTGAGCTTGGATTTAGCAGCCAGAATTTCCGTTCGCAGTGCGCACACCTCTTCGAAAGAGCTCCGGTCATCTAAACTGAATATTAGAAGAAAAATGTCCCCTATAGAAGAAAAACAAAACAAAGGTGTTGTTTAAGACTGAGTTTTACATATTGCGCATACACTTTCACATCCAAAATCTTCATTTTTATTTAATAAACACATACAGACAGTTTTTAATTGTTTATTTGTTTATTTATTGTTTAGCAGGACAGAAATTATAATCGAGGAAATACGCACCGGTGAGGATAGACAGCCGCCGCTTGGCTGGGAAGTCCCGTTCCCTGGATGCATCCAGGATGTCAATTTGGTAGGTCTCCCCGCGGATGCGAAATAATTTCCTCAGGAAATCCTCGGAGGTAGGCTGGTAGTCCTCCACAAATCCGTCTCGCAGGTATCTTCTTAGGATTGAGGTCTTTCCGACCCGTGGAGCACCGAGAACTACGATGCGCTTAGAGTTCTGTGGCTTGGTGAAGTAAAGAGGATCTTGTGCGTGCCCTTGACTAATCTGGCGATGCCGGGTTTGACCGTGGAGAACCAGAGCCGCCAGCTGATCCAGTGGGGATCTCTTGCAAGGGTGGCTGTTGTTGCCAGCGGACATTTGCCTTACGGCTGCTCCTGAAAGCGTCTTTTTCTCCTGCTTCCATTGGGAGGTAGCGACTTTAAGTATGCCCAAGCCCGCTTTGATTCCAGACGAATTCAAGTGCTGTGATGCGTTTTTGTAAGCCAGTAAAACTTTGGATGAACCGGCGCACTGCCCTTCCATATTACCACGAAACTGGGGATTATCTGTTGCAGAGCATTTGATCTGGTGGGGAACTGGGACGGGGGTGGTCGGTGTGCCGGTAGAGATGCTACCCATTTCCATCTTTTTAGGTTCCGGCCGCTGACTCCGCGCTGTTGCAGCTTAGATAGAAATAAAGATCTGCCGCGTTTTATGGGGCTGCTCAAGCGTGTGTTTGCTTGGGCGGCTGATGTCACTTGTCTTTATATAGATATCAACAACCCCGTGATTTGATGACGCCATGCTGATTGACAGGAACGCTCGTTGTGTACTTCAAGAGAACACCTTGTTTAGAAAGAAGAAGATGAAATAGGATGTGCAAGCAAGCAGAGCAAAGTCTGCCTGCATTAGTCTTTTGGAAGGACTACCAAAATAAAATAAAATAAAATAATTATTAAGTGCAGCAACAACATGACGACAACATAAAGTTATATATACTTTGATTCAATATTTATTTACTGCTTTATTTATTTATTTGACTTTGTACTGAGTTCCTTAAATTTCCATTTAAGTTTTTGTTGCATTTGTTAATTTACTCATTTGTTCATTCAAAAACTAAGTAGGCCAAATACGGATTTGTATACTATACTTTAGCAGCTAATTTATGTTGTTTACTGCTAATGCAGTGATTTGATTTTAATTAATTAATTAATTAATTAATTAAAATACAAAATGTAACTAAAGAAAATAAGGGATGGGAATACAATAAAAGGTGTAGAGGAAATGAAAAACAATACCTAGCTCAGTTAAACATTTTTTTTTTAAATAAAACTGAACAGATCAGTAAATAAGATAGTAAGTTAAAGAAAAAATGTTTTATTCACTCCACTAATGTTAAATATCACTCGAATAGTTTCTCGCGTCTGTGTCACTATTTAGCGACTCGATGCGCCGCGTTAAGTTGAGGTGTCTGTTGCCATGGTTACATTACAGCAAACAGGAGTGCCAGCTGAAGTGTTAGCTTGATTTGGTTAGCTGTGCTAATGCTACATTGCCTCTCTCGTACGACTGTATAAAAGGGGGAATGAGCCGCGGTAAGTAAACGAAGAAAGACTTGAAGTCATCCGGGTCACCTCCAACCTCTCTGTATCAGTCATTCAGCTCTGTCTGCCTCATACTCTTCTCCATTATGTCAGGCTAAATGTGTGTCGCTATGTGACTTCTCCACCTGTCAGTGGTTTCACTGGTGACAGTGATCAAATCGTTTATCATATGTGTGTAGCTACATGTACCTTTCTGTGCTGTGGTGGAGGAAATACTTAGACGTTTTACTTTTGTAAAAAAAATAACACAGATAAACAAAGTCCAGGAAATAGTTGAGTATAGTTCTCGCACACTTTTCTCCTGCAATTCTGTAAAATCTACAAAAATCTTGGCTTGGACACAAAAAAGAGAGCAGAGCAAAACTAAACTAGGATTAGAAGTACACATGAATAATTCTTACCTTCGGTCTGTTAACTCTGTTTGACTTGTTATTCTTCTTCTTGTTGGTAAGGTTGTGATTTACCAGTCAGATTTTAGCCAGTATAAACATACGTCATAGTATATCTTTATCATCTTGGATTTGTGTGCTTGATTTTAATATGATATAGACTATTGAGAGCTCAAGATATGCATTTGAAATACAAAGGAGCAATATAAAGTAATGTAAAGCTTTAAATGAGAGCGATTAAAAACACAAAATCTCAGTCAGAATATGTGTCGAGATCACTGACTTTTGATTCGCAAACATGCGTAAAAGAACTGCAGCACATTCTTTCCTCAAATGACAAGGACATCTTTTGGTTCCCATTAAAAGCAGTTTGAAAACTGCATTGAACCTGTAATCAGAAGAATTGGAAAAAAAACGGAAAAAAACACTTACAAAAACCAGAAACCAATCATTGTTGTGGCCATGGAAACTATAATCAGGCACTGTTGGATAAAGACAAATTAGCAGTATTGCATAACCATGTCAGTGTTCCAAGGCACTCTTTGTATCAGCGTGTGTGTCTGTGTATAGTTAAGCACTGGACTTTATGTACAATAAAGTACAATCTGTTTTCACATTTTAAAGCCTTCAATTGTGGAACCACAACAAGACATGGCACATTTTAATTTGACTGTTAAATTACACAAAAAAAACACAGTGTCATAACACCTAGTCTCTAATTTCCTCTTCTCAGGGACCAAGAAGCTACAAACGGGCTCGTACCATGTATCCACAGAAGCTCAATAAAGTAAATTTACTTCATCCAGACAGACAGTATTAACAGTTCATTGGCAAAAACTTTTGTTCTGCAAATTTAATGTAAATTCTCCTTGATGCCACTTAAATGTTTAACTTGGTATATGATGACTGCAGCTTTGTATGCCAACGATACCAAAGAGCCATCAGAAACAAGAGCATGTGGCACATGTGAGTAAAACATCAGCAGATGATGAAGCAAGAGCTAAGAAGCAAGAGAATTTGGACTCTGACTGCCAGCTTCTGGACTTCAGAGGTCAGTTGTTTTCCTTTGCCCTCATGGACAAATAGCAAACAGCTGCCAGGTGGAAAATTATGTTGGATATTAGATTAAGCTAAATATATCCTGTTTGTGATATACAACTTTGAGGCTTAAAGTATTTTTCTTTTTTTTGTCCCCGTCCTTTCCACTCAGGACCAATGGGGGTTCGGTTTGATGAGCATGGGATGATTCTTCCACACACCATCCTGGGTAGCTTAGAGGATTACAAAAGTTATCTAGAGGCTAAAGGGGAGACAGAGGTATTTTTTTTTAATGTCCTAATTTCTGTAAATTAACAAATAAAACTGGAATTCTTTGACTTAGTTGTATTACTAACGTTTCTCATCACCAAACAGTTGGTGAAGCGAATACCAAATTCCCTACGAGATCCTCCATGTGAGGCCAAAGAAAGGAGTCTCTCAGATGCTGTAGAAACAGAGACTATTCCAAGGCAAAGAAACATCCAGGGTAATGCCTTACAGAACTGGAACAATCATGTGAGACATCGCAGACAACAGCAGGACTTCTTATCTGGTGAGCTGATTAGCGAGAGCCTGCACCGAAAAGAGATCAACTGCATCATTATTACAGCCTTTACCCACAACCGCAAATTTCTCATTAGATGCAAATTTCCTAAGTGTGCATTAATGTCTCGTCTCTCTTTCAATGGTGTCAAGATTTGCTCCATAGGCCCGTCGAGAACTTGCTGATGAATCAAGGCAGATATTATAGAGGAACTCAGGAGCAGAGGGAATTTCTAAACCAAGTCATGCCACTCATCCACTCAGGATATGTATGACACATATTTGCTTTCGCCAGCCTACTCTGTCTTTAGTCATCCATCAGATTAGGGTTTTTTTTTTGTTTTTTTTGTTTTTTTGGTAGTTCTCCAATGACTAAAATCTCTAAAGCTGTTCTTTAACTTCTCTAGGGTTATCGTGTGGGCAGTGAGTTCTGGAGTCTCCCACAGCGTTATGGAGATGAAATGAGCGGTATTTCAGACACTCTGACTCAGACTCAGCAGGGCAGACAAAAACCTATCACACAGACGGGACAACCACGGAGCATATGCCAGGAATCAGGTGCACACACACGCCTACGCTATATTCCAATAATTACCCTGTAGCCCCTCTTTTGACACAGCTTCTTCTCATTGTTTATTCACCTGAAACAATAAAAAAAAAAGGTCTTTTCCCAAGTCAAAAAAAGATCTATGAAAGGACAGTTTTCTCGTAATAATTACGATTGGGATCACAGCGAGAAAGCCCTCACATCGTAAAATGGATGTTAAGTGGTTGCATACAAACAAACAGACAAACAAAACAAGACTGTAAATGCAGAATGAGCGTTCAGTTGGGAGAGCTGGAAACCTTAAATATAAACTCGTGAACTCATGAGCAAATTCAGTCTGTAAAACTGAAATTCATTTTTTTGTTCCAGGAATCATTTGTGCTGAGACTGTACGGCCAGCTACACGAGCTTGGAGCCAGAGTGCATACCTGCAACAGCAGCGCCAGCTGCTTAAGGAGGTTGTACAGGACATAAACAAGCCGGTAATGAAAAATAATGATTCAATCTTTTAACTAATAAGATAAGACGCTCCATAGGATAAGGTGGAGGAGGACTTCCCCAGATATGGGGAAAAAGCTGTTCCTTGGTCGTTTAGTGTATGTCCTGCTGATCCTGTATCGTTTGCCTGATGGGAGGAGGACAATCTGTGTCCAGGGTGCGCTGAGTCTTTGATAATGTTGCTAACAGTGCAGCAGTGCTGTCTCTGCAGCGCAGCTGTTATACCACACTGCGACACAGTAGTGCAGAGTGCTCTCTATTGTGTACCTGTAGAAATTCACTAATATATGAGATGGCAGTTTGGCTTTTTGAGCTTTCCTCGCCAGGTGGGACGTGTTAATGGTCCCCACCAGATCCTTTGTGATGGTGTGACCCAGGCATTTGATGTCACTGAACCTCTCGACCCCCTCACTGTTTATATGGAGTGGGAGAAGTCATTGTCCTGGTTCTCCTGAAGGCAGCAATTATCTCATTCACTGTAGGTGGATTTAGTACCAGTTAGTCTCCAAACACCACCCGACAGGTTGTTGAACTAATTTTTTTTAATATATATATTTCCTCAAAATTCCAGTATCAGTGTCTTAATTATATATTTCACATTTCCACATTAAAATATTTTATGACAAGTCATTCTGCCATCAGCTTATAGCTTTCTCTATCAAATCAAACAGTTCTTTATTGATAGTAGTATAGTATATAGTATATGTAGTATTAGTATTAGTATATGTAGTATATAGGATTTTGTGCAGCACCCTTAGTTCTGCAAAAAAGTTGCCTCCAACATATTTTCCAGTATACCAGCTATATAAATGATCTAATTTAGTGGTGTCGCCATGGACACTACATCAGACAAAACCAAAGCAGTTACATGTTGTTTGCTTGTTTACAATATCATTCAAATATTATGCTAAAGAAAATCTAGAAATATACATTTAAAATACAAATAAAACATCACACACAAGCTCTGAGATCTTTTTTTCTGTAGTTTTAGAGTTTGTTTATCAGTTCTGTTTGCGAAAAATAAAACCCCCACAAAGTGTTACTCAAGAAGAATAAAATATTTTTGGTGGTTGTAGCTCAGGTGGTAGAGCGGGTCACCTCCGCACCGGAAGGTCGGTTCGATCCCTGGCTCCTCCAGTCTACATGCCAAATATCCTTGGGCAAGATACTAACCCCATGTTTGCCTACTGGTGACAGTCAGAGGGCCCGGTGGCGCCTGTGTCCGGCAGCCTCGCCTCTGTCAGTGCGCCCCAGGGCAGCTGTGGCTACAATGTAGCTTGCCATCACCAATGTGTGTGTTAATGACTGAATGTAGTGTGAAGCGCTTTGGGGTCCTTAGTGACTAAGAAAGCGCTATACAAATGCAGGCCATTTACCATTTAAGAAGTTCTACATTTTATGCAAATTGTGAGAATCAGCAACAAACTGTTTGTAAGTACATTAAATCTTAATATTATACATAGTATCGCAATATTGTGCACCAATACGGATGTTGTAGAACCCACACCTGAAAACCTCTGATTATATCTAAAATCTAAACCACAATCCAAGTCACAGTAAACACTGTGCAAGAAACAGCTGAAAACTTGGACTTCAACTCAAATATGAAACAGTAATCACTATGCGCTGTGTAGGAAACTAATTTGATATGCATAGTACAGTTTATCATTGCATTTAGTTGCTTTTTTTAAGACAACTTCATTATTGGACAACTGTATCCATAGAAAAGCTGCTCGCTCCCTCAGGACACTCTGTCTCAAGCTACAGAAGCTGCTAGCTCATCATAATCAGTCTCTATCTTCACAAACAGCTTGTGATCATCCAGCATTGGGCTCACTGTCCTGGGTTTTCTGAACAAGGAACAAACTGTGGTACATGGACGAGGCTGACAAGCACATGTACTCATACATCCACTCAAATCCACACCGGCGTGCAGCTTCGAGGGCATAAGCACACCTACACACAAAAACTGTTCTCATATTATTGGGCAAATATACAGTCATACGTTTTATTGCCTGTGAAGTATATATTCAGTGCAATAAGATTAATAAACACTAACAGTTTTTCACATATATGCAAACAGGGAAAAGGTACGATTGGTACCATTATGAAATCTGGAGCGTGTCCTGTCATAGGGTAGAACTATTGAGACCTGTGAACTAACAGAACCCAAGAAAAGGGACTGAACATGCCTTACCTCTCTCTGCGCATCATAATGACTTCATCAGTGCAGGCTGGAGGTTCTGGGGTAAACACGTAAATAAAAATGCAGTATGTTCTGTCAGGCTGGTGGCTAACGTGGTGCTGAGGTGAATTAGGGACTGGAGCACCTTGTGACGAACAGAAACGGCTCGTTCTGATAGCATGAAAAAAAAAAGACGAGACTGAAAGAAACGCCAAACCTATGGAAAAAATGAACCAAAGAAGGGTAAAAACAATACATTAGAGGATTTTGTTTGTCCTCTGCCCTTTCCATGTGTTTCAGAAAATAGTAGACCAATAGTAAAATAAATATATATATCCTTTAGTTCGGTCATTGACAATGAACATTGTGCTCCACAACACCTGATACTCTAAAGCTGAAGGTTTTATCACCACCTGACTGTCACCTCTCTGCCTGACAGGACATAATTACCCATATCTGTTGGAGTGAAACGAACTTATGGTGTCAGTCACAAGAACCAGAACGTTAGTTCTCGTATGAAATTCCTTCCAAAGTACCACTCTGTTGTCTATCTGTCTATTACAGGATATCAGTGAACTGGTAGTGATTGGCTCTGGCAAACCATTCCACAGTCCTTTATTGGAGAACGAAGAAGAAGAGATGGAGAACACGCAGAACCTGTAAGAAATGACTGCTTTTTGCTACTTGATGATTAATTAAATGTTTTCCATACTTAGGAAACAAAGGCCAGATTTGTCTACTGTTAATATCAAAATGAGGCAACCAATGCTGCAATCCCTATTTGCAGAGTACTAAGAAGTAATTGTGTCTAAAATGTAATTCACTCACTGTTAAATGAAACGTTAAACTGTGATGTAAATAATGGAACCACTTCATTATCAGAACCTTCATTAGAACCATGGTTGGTTCTTGGATACTTGATATCAGCCTGGGTATTTGTTATTGTCACAGTTTTGCAGAAAAGCAATAATGAAGTATAGTAACATGACTCATTTGTCTAGAGTGTGTCGGAGTTACGACATGTGTTACAAACTCACATTGTGTGATTGGCTTTTCAAACTGTACGTTGTCAGATTTTTTTCTGCAAAGCTACATTTCATGATTGAGAAGAAGAATATGGCTTCTTAGGGAATGACCCCTGTAGTTCACACGGGGAAAGCCTCAAGGACTGAGAGTATATCCATTCATAAGATGCATCACATTTTTTGCAGTTATTAAGAAACCCAACTCAGTGTCAGCCAGACTACATTTACACAGACCGGTTGTCATAAATATGTACATATGTTGCATATTGTTTTCAGTTTTTGGTTGCGATGCAATTTTCTTGTTTTCTAGCAAGACAGAAAAAGAAGTCCCGTTGTTTAGATCATTGGCTGCAGAGACAGCTCCCTGCTTACTAAAACCTGGGACCAGGTGCCATATTGTGCACAGATATGCACTAAAATGACTCGTGTCATTTTAGTGCATATCCCCCCCCCCCCAAAAAAAAGTGTTTATGAAATAATCTATGTATACACACAGTTCTTAGTCAGTCTTCATAATGTGAAGTGAGGTGACCATTTAGGCAAGGCAGAGTTGAACATAAAACCGTGTGTTTCACACAGGTTGTATTTTGTATCATCACTTTTTTTTTAATATATTTACGAGTTCACAAATATTAAAAAGTACATTGCATAATTTAAAAACAACTACAGTCTAGATAATTTACTGTACTAAATTTTATGAGGCCTATTATAAATGATCAGTACTTTATAATTATGTAATTAGGGCTGCATTAAATAGCTCTCACAGGCCTCCTTTCTATATGTAAACAGAGGAGCTTTTTGGCGTCTCGCTTCTAATCCAGCCATTCTTTTTTAATCTCTGCCAGGGTATTTTACAAAATCGGCTACAGTTCCTATTTTGTTAAAGTGCAATTCTTTTTTTGCTCTGTCTAAAAATGACGCAAACCGAGATTTTACAGTATAGGCAAACAATATAAGAAGCAAATATCTTCACCTTTTAATGGCTAATGGTGGGACTGAATATCAAGTGTATATCCGTGTAATGCTGGTGTGGACAGTGAGCTGTCCTCGCACAAAATATTTTTTTTTTTTTAGCAATAACTGACTTAGACTAAATGTAGTCTTAGTTATTCTGCTTTGTGATTGTCTCCTACAGTGATCCACTGGCACAGCATGAAGATGTTCACTTAGATGTGCCTGCATTGAGATTCTGCGGTCAGGTTGCTAAATGGACTGGAAACTCTGTCTCAAAGCAGGTACAATATGAATTCCTTACCTTAGAGAGAGAGAGAGAGCGAGAGGGGGCGGAACAGGTGCTTATTCAGTCTTTTCTGACAAATGTATATATTATATTGATAAATTTACCAGAATAAGCCACTTTTCTTGCTTTTCCAAATAATGTTAGGATGAAAACAGTTTATGTTTAGTATTTGCATTAAGGGTATTGTAGTCCTCCCTATACAGTTAGACTTTAATGAGAAAAACAGCAGTTTTGTTCACAATTGTCCTTTAATAACCACCTTTTTACCTGGGTTGTTACATGAGTTTTAACCCATGTTTGAATAATAATGCAGTTTATATAGTAATGCGTGGGCTGCAGGTAGATACACATGTACAACCTGTGTTTTAAAGGTGACTTTGGCCCATATCTGATTGTATCTTCGGCACACACATAGCACATGCACAGATATATAAAAACACACAATGTAATGACATATTCTGTTTGCCACCTTTGACAATTAACACTTAATTGCTTTTCTGTCTCCAACGCTCACTTGTCAGGGAGAAGTGGGAATTAGTGCCACAATATTCTTTGAAGCCCTGACTGGAGAAATAGTCACATCCCACCTGGACCTACATAATGAGGGCAGCACCTTCATCTTCTACAGCTGGCAGCAGCTTCACAAGCCATGCCATTTTCCTAATCTGCGTTCGCAAACACAGCAACCGCACTTCTACTTTAATGCCTCCTCTGGTAACCGCACAAACACGATCGAAACACCTGCCGCCGACATTTGTACGTCATACACCGCTTGCCTATTGAACCATCACTCAACCGAGCTTTCTGTTTTCTCTTTTGCTTTCTGTTCCCTGTAGGTGTTATTCTTCCAGGTGACACCCAGCGAGTGGAGTTTCTATTTAGGTCAGAGAAGCCAGTCATCAAAACAGAAATTTGGCAGCTCAGCACCCATCCTGTGCTGCTGCAAGGAGCCTCCATGCAAGTTGTCCTAAAGGGAATATCTCTATACCAAGACAAAACTGCTGATGAGAGGCTTTTCGTAGAGGTAGTTTTACTATTCAGTTGAGTCCACGAAAGTGAGATGAGAATTACAAATAAACAGATAGCACAAATATTTCTCTTAACAGAAATAATTTTTCCTCTTTTTTTTCTGTTTTTGTTTGTGGACAAGCAGACAAAACTGGAAAAGATAGTTCGGGAAAAGATCTGTCGGTCGATTGTCTATGAGGTGCTCCAGCAGGTCCACAGTCCAGAAAGACCAAGCTCACCTGCAGAGCTCTACATCACTACAGAGCAACTATTTGTGCACAGAAACCCCAAGGTGGAACATATGCACAGAAAGAAGCAATAGTCTTAGAGTATCTCAGTTAAACTTTTTTTTAATTATCACATTTTTTTTTTTGTTCAAATCAATATGAGGACCTCAGCAAAAAGAAAAGATGACTTCGAAATTCGTAACTCTTTCCTTTTTTTTCATACATAGTGTGAAACACATTGCTCATTGTGCAGCAGGGTGGCCCAGTTTCGTGTAGCACTAATGCATCACACATTTTTCTTTCAGAGTGTTTTGTTCGTATTGATTTCAGTCTCAATCTTAGTCACGCCACCTGATTCCGTGTGAGCTGACCCGCTAATGTGTTCTTCTATTTGAAAATTCACTGTGTGCGCAACAGTATGATTAGCTTGTTATGACTTCCCCTCCTCATCCTGTTTTCTGGCTTTGTCCCTATTCATTCAACACCAAGTAATTGCATTATTGCCATCATAATTCATGGCAGGTCATTAACTAATGATATATCATAACCACTAATAATATAGAACCAGTCACTGTTTCCTCTGTACTGTATAGCTTGTGTTGCCTGAGCACTACAATAGACACCAAGCTTTAACTGGGTTAATTAGAAGGCTGATTAGACTACTTTCCAGTAAATACAGAGCATGATGGCCTCCTAAAATAATTCTCAATAGACATGGGGTATTATGTTTGATAACAGATAGAAAGGTGTTGGCAGTCATTTGGATAAAACATGTTTTCTTTTAAAGGTCATTCTAATTTGAAATATTAGAAGACTTTTCTTATGAAGTCTTGTCAGTGCCTTTCACATGGTCACGTTTTATATTGATCTCTTTCCTTTGCCATAAGAATAAATAGAAATGATGACTTGCATCATATGTAGGGTAATATGAGGGTGCATATACCTCAAATAGACTGCTTCAGACTGGTGAATACGGTCTATGGTTTTAGTTGCAGTACCGGGAAGAGCCAGTGGAGGGCCTGAAGGCACTGTGGCAAAAACTGGATCAAGGAAGCAACTGGGACTACTCTGTTGACACTCTCCGACAGGTATTCACATTATCTAGTAGTGACATGAAACCTGACACTACAATGAATAGCAGTTATTAGTCTATTTATATTATATATATATATGTGTGTACAATGAGAGTTCATATGGTGTTGATGATAAAAGACATATTAGTTTGTTTGTTTGTTTTTTATCACACATTTAAGGCTGTGTTGTCGCTACCTGTGGAAGAGTCGTCTCAGGACTCCCTCACAAGAGAAGAGGGCCTGGCCCAGCTCAGCTCTCTGTATTTGCAGCTTTTTGAACCTTCTGGACCGAAACATCCCTTAACTGCTGGCACCTTAGGGTGAATTCATTCATTTCTGAGTAGTAATGTAGGACTGGTTCCTCAGTGTGTTTCTCTGTTGTACACATACCTGTGTTTTATAATGTGCCTCAGTGCAGCAACCCTTGAGCTTATGTTGGTGTGTGGTGCCCCCTGCAGGCGGCAGCTGTGGAGAAAACTGCTGGACAGATTGACTGCTGAGGCCATGTGGCTAAGGAAACTGCTGGGCCTTCCAGAGAAAGAAGCATGGACTGATAAAGAAGATAAACCTGTAATCACGGATGCTGGTGAAATATAAACACTTTGGCAGAACCACAGACATATAAATGTATATATTTCTTTTTGTGGTGCTTACTAGTGTGTCATTACACCATAGATTTGGCTGAAAATGTGAACAAAGAGGTCAAAAGTGATATAAAGGTCAGTGAAGCTGCTATAGAGGAAAAGAATGGAGCGAGAGCCAAGTTAAAAAAAGACAAGGTACCAACAACTACACAAAAAGTGGAGGTGAGAAGAAAATGTATTTTAGCAGGAGAATGCAAAAGTGAGAGGCTTAGTGCAGGTATGTATGTGTGTGTGCGTGTGTGCGTGCGTGTGTGCGTGTGTGTGAGCTGATTGACTCCAAGCTAAGTGACCTTCATTCAAAGGTTTTTGTTTTGATCGTGAATAAAGTGTCATTTTGTAAGATATGACACATTACTTGAGTTGATACAAACATGAGTCACCTTCATCACTTCAGGCAAGCTGTCAGCTCTTCGTTCATTCATCAGTCATTCAACAGATGCCTGTTGTTGTTACTACTGACTGCCTCGTTGTCAGTAATGCAGACACCTGCAGTTTATGTTCTATAGGCTAATTTCCTGAAATACTTTTTTTATACGTGTCATAGTATGTGGGCTTGGTTTACAGGGCTTTGTTTTAAATAAGGAAAACATTTTAATCATTTCTATAGTCGCCTACTTGAAACATGTTTATGGTATGGACATACATTTGTCTATAATACGCTAATCATGTGTTCAATATCATAATACAGAATATGAAAGGGCTCTATTTAGTGTTTTGCTCCCTAGAGAGATTATTATAGTGGCTAAGCAAAACAGTGTGGTACTGGCCATTCATGCTCTGGCAGATTTTATTCAGTACTCATTTTAATGCATTTAATGATTTTTGTTGTTGTTGATGTTTTTGCATCTATCCACAATGCACACTGCCTCATTATAACTATTCCTATTCACAAAATATGAGCTTGAGTGATTGAGAAACTTGAATTGACTGTGTCAGTTCTGGCCTTGAACCTGTCACAGCTCTCCTCTAATGGTTCACCCCTCCATTTTCCTGCTTCAAAGATTTTCAAGTATTAGATTAGAAGCACAGCTTTGTCTGTATGACTACATATTTTGCTGAGCGATTTTCTGCTCTGTATGATGGTTGAGTCATAGGTAAGGTGCAGCCTTATTACTCGCAGGGTACCATGGTAACAGAACAGTGTGTGAAAATGTGCACCTGCTCACCAACTGTGTGCCCAGGGTGTGAGTCCAAGCCATCTGTGGCAGCTATACATTAACTCAAAAAGGACAGGGCATCCAGTGCGCAACATGACATCGAATAGGCGGTCGTCCTGAAATGCACAAGCCGCTTCAACTCATTGCACGGCCTCGTTTCTACAGGTCTGCAAAACAATGCAGTGACTCTCGAGCCGTTTAAGAAAGTTCTTCAAAGACAACATATTAGAAAAAACAGCATTCAGAATCAAAACAGATAAGTCACTGTGTTTGTCAACTGTTTTGTTGCTTGATACATGACTTTAGCTGCTCAAAAGTCCTCGCACTTTTTGCCTTGCAGCACTTTCCCTGACAAAGACAAAGTATGCATTTTTTTGGTTCAGCAAAAGCATAAGCCTGCACAGATGTTATGAACATCCCACGATATAGCAGATTATATTTTTTTCAATCGTGTGCTGCATGTAGTTTTTTTTTTGTTGTTGTTGTTGTCTTTTTTTTTTCGCCCTGATTACATGGCATTCATAATTTCTAAAACAAATGTTTCTAAATTTCAAATATCGACCACTTTTGTTTTTTTCTTTTCATGTTAGAATTTAAATGTGCAGTTTGTGGATGTAGGAACAAAATGAAGAGTGTTCACTGGCAATAGTTTGATTTCCTCAAACCCATGCAGAGATTTTCTCGACAGATTTCTATTTGCTTTTAATACAGCACTTCCTTGAAGATCATGGCCATGCAGTGCTGGTTTTAAGTCTTGTGCCTTGTGTACAAAGATTTCTTTTGATATCTGCCCAGATTATATTATGTTGCTTAGATAAGGAAATTTCTTTGTAAGTTTATGTTGAGAAACATCCATCCATTCGCATCCGCTTATCCTTTTCAGGGTCGCGGGGGGCGCTGGAGCCTATCCCAGCTGTCTTAGGGCGAGAGGCGGGGTACACCCTGGACAGGTCGCCAGTCTGTCGCAGGGCTAACACACATAGACAGACAACCAGTCGCACTCACAGTCACTCCCGCATTCACACCTATGGGCAATTTAGATGTTGAGAAACATTATTTTTAAATTGTTTGCTCACAATATTCATTCTCGGTAAGCAATACTGATATATTTCTCTCATTAATTTTAAACTTTATCTTTCAGGACACAGAAAAGAAGGGGAAAAGAGGCAAGGACACGGGAAAAGGGAACCAGGGAAAAACAACAAAGACAAAGAAAACTTCAGAAAACCAAGAAAATGAGTCCGAGAGCATACTTCAACCGCTTCCTAAACAAATAAATGTAGCGGAGATGATGCCAGTTTACACAAGGCTTCTGCACAGAAAGGCAAGTAATTTAATTGTCTTCAGATACTCCACACTGATGTTGAAATTCAGTACTTGACAAGGGTTTCCATAGTTCCATAGTTTGAGAAAAGGACCATGATGATGACATCATCATATATCTGAAGCCAGGCTAGAAAACCTTGGAAGTTTTAGAAGGCATTAAAAACTGCCTGTGTTTATGAATAGTGAGGATTTTGGATACAAGGTGGAGTTTTCTCAAAAGACTAAGCAGTTGTTTCATTAAAAATGTATGAGTCTCCATTTTTAAGCACTCTTGAGTCATACCCATGAAATCTTGTTAGGATTAATGCCATTGCTTTAATCCTTTTGGTCTTCCTCATATCAAATATGTCTCTACCTATCTGACAGGTTTATGCTCTAGTGGAGGATCTAGTGGACAGCCTGTGTGACCTGATGGATGAGCTTAATATGGAAGATATAAAAGACACACATAACTAATAACACGTGAGAGAGGGGGGAGAGGGGGGGGTCACAGCATTGTGCAGAATATTTTATACATATATAATAAAGACTGTTATAAGGCATGTATGCTATGTTTTGTTGTAGAATTAATAAACTTTATTCCTCTGACTCAGTGGATTTGGAGTATTTTTATGCAAATGCTGTATGTATTTAACTACCTTATTTCCTCTTTGTAACTCCTATCAGTTGATGATAGTAAGGTAACCGTACCACTGAGTATACAAACGAGGCGCCCCCGTCGCCGCCTCTTTTTTTACGCTCACCCATGTGACTGCTGTGTGTGCTATGCGTCCCTGGCCTTGCCGGTGCTGTATGAGTGTGTGGACGGGGCTGCCTGAAGTGAGAGAGGCTGTGAGAGAGCCGTGTGCTGTGGCTTATCCTTGTCCTATGCGGATTTTACCACTGACTGCCAGGCCGAGCGGCTCGCATCACCCAGGGCAGGCCACCCGTTCAAAGATTCCTCAAAAAGCGCACCGCTGAAGGATAATTGTGGTTGTCCTGCTTAACCAGTTTTTATTTTTTTTCGGGGGAATATTATCGACGCTGAGGACTTGGGAGAGGAGAAAAGCGGAGAGGCGAGGATGCTCAGTGGGCAAGGCGAGAGATGAGCAGTGGGCATGGTAAGCTGCATGATGTAGGGGTGATAATGGAGAGGGATCTTGTTTCCCGAGGTTCTTGGACAGTTACTTTCCTCTTTAGTGAGACCAAAAATTAATGCCAGAGCAGTTGCGTTTCTGATGGAAGACAACTCCAGCAGTAGTTGGCATTTCACAGGAATCTGCTTCACATGGCAGCCCGCACAGGGAATCCACCGCAAGAGGGGGTGTGTTTGAGAGCGTGTGTGCGCGCGCGCGTGTGTGTGTGGCGGGGGTGTGGGTGCATCATGCAGACCCACCATGGGCCCCTTGTTCCCTCTCCTTTGCCCCCCTAAAAAAAAAAATGTTGATTCCAGTACTGAGGAGTATTCTGGGGGAAATAATGCCTGTTCCTGCTTACATTAATCTGAAGCTTTTTTTTTTTTTTCCCCTTAATCTACGCGATGATGCTTAATCTGACCTCCAATCTTAGCCTCGCTTTAAGGAGTTTTCGCCGTTTATTCCCAAACCTTGGGCTCTAATATTCAGCCAGAAAAACACAGACGTTTTCACCTGCTTCAACAGCACGCATGCGCATCGATAGACGTGGCCGACGGAGTGACGTCTGTGTCTGAGCAATTTGACGCGTCACATAGTCGCGTCAAGTTAATCATCCTGACTTGATTTTCTTTTTCCCACAAGATAATTGTTCATTTTAATTGGCATTTTTAAGAATCGCTGATACATGCAGCTCTCACCACGAGGAGCTGAACGTCACAACTTCACTTTATGATTTAATCAAGTGAATCCCACTGGTTCCAATTTAATGACTGAGAGGGAACTTTTGTTTGAGTTGTATCTGCAGATGAGTCATTTAGATATAGTGCATACTGTATGGATATGGATCTAATAATGCAACAATATCCCAGCCAAACCTCCAAGGCGTTGTTATTCATAGATTATCCCTGTGAGCTGTGCAGACTTATCTGGGAAATACTAAACTATACAAACCCCCTGCTCTTTGAAAATTGGGATTCGTGTATAAATTAAATGATGTATGTTATAGCACAGTTAGAAATGGGTAAATATATTTGTTACACTCATGAAAGCTACACAAATTCCTCTCACCCGGCTTATCCTTTTTCCCAGGATTCCTTTCGCTTAAGCGCTCTAAGAATACACACAGAGATATAATATTACTTCCACAATGTGAAGTATCTGCGGTAATATCTTCACATAAGTTGATTTAAAGAACTGTGGTCTAAAACATCTCATGTAGTAGAAAGCACCAGACTGCAATAACCTGTGCCTGTTGGAGCATCTGTGTGTTTGTGGATCTGAGCTGAAGATGATTGTGCAGAAAGATGATACTGGTAAAGTTGCTGAGCATCACTTTCTTCTTTGTGCCCTTCGTTCTCGCTCTCTCCCTCTTGCACGGACCCTCTCGGACTCATCATCCTCTCAGAGTTGTTTTGCTCTCTGTGTCCCTGCTGTGTGCATCTCATGTCCTCTGTGCTTCTGCTGATGTTGGCTTTTCAGCAGGAAAAGGATAGGGATATATGGATAAGCGAATACTCATAACATAAGTATAGCATAAATAAATAAGTAATAAATTAATTAAGTGATAACTAACCTATCTCAGAAGATATAAAAGCTTTGATTTGGCAGACATTTTTTCACTGGATGCCCTTACTGACGGATTTTTGTGTCTCCACTTGGAAGCAATCCAGTTATCTTTGGCGTGCCAAGCGAATGTGTTAACCACTATATCATTATCCTTGCGTGCTATTGCTCACTATCATTATCACAGAATCAGATAATAAAATGTCCAGCTGTGTATATTCTATTCAATTCAATTTTATTTATATAGCGCCAAATCACAACAACAGTCATCTCAAGGCGCTTTACATTGTAAGGTAGACCCTACAATAATACATACAGTGAAAAACCCAACAATCATATAACCCCCTATGAGCAAGCACTTTGGCGACAGTGGGAAGGAAAAACTCCCTTTTAACAGGAAGAAACCTCTGGCAGAACCAGGCTCAGGGAGGGGCGGCCATCTGCTGCGACCGGTTGGGGTGAAAGAAGGAAGACAGGATAAAAGACATGCTGTGGAAGAGAGACAGAGATTAATAACAAGTATGATTGAATGCAGGGAAATCTATTAACACATGGTGAAAAACTCAGTAAATCAAGGGGGTCCCCCAGCAGAT
>VURO01045520.1:0-13952 GCA_015108175.1 Pelvicachromis taeniatus | reverse complement strand
TATTTTTTTTGTGTGTCCCATTTGGATCTTTATCAGAATTATTGTCTGAAGGTCAGGAAAGATGCCCAACGGATTTTATTCTACCAAAAGGACCATCGCGGTTTTGCCTTAGTGATCCATTTGGTTGACCTTTGTTATTATTTATTTATTTAATTTTCATTTGTTACAGACATGACATGATTGGGGGACAGGAAAAGGAGAGAGAGAGAGAAGGGGAGTGAGGGGGAGAAAAAACAGAGGGGGAGAGGGACAGCAAGAGAAAGAGAAAAAAAAAAAAAATACATCCACTGGATCACCTGTTGAAAAAAAAGCAAAGGGAAACGACAACAACACAATAATGTAATGCAGAGCAACACAATCTGCGGACCACAGCACTAACAGAGGTTGATGGTAACTACTGAATATTAGTTATGCAGTATGCAGGACTGACAGTGTGATGGTCCACTCCTGAGTTCTCCAGCTTGTCCTTCAGGACTGTGGGAAGAATGGTGTTAAAGGCACTGGAGAAATCAAAGAACATGATTCTCACAGTGCTCAGTTCTTTCCTAACCTGGATGGCTGAGAGAGACAGGCTGGAGTCGTGTGTTGGTTGTGTGCTGGATGCTGTGGTTGGGGGTGGGGAGTAGTAAACAGGGTGAGTAGAGGAGGTGTGATGTGTCAGAGGTGGAACAGCAGCAGTGGGGGTGGATGAGTCTGCTGCCAATGTTGGAGACTGCATCCTGGATGAATCAAAGCTGTTAAAGAAATTATTCAGTTCATCCCCCCGCAGAGAGTTTTGATCTTTGTGGCCCAAGATGGTTCTAAGGCCTCTCCAGACTTCGCTAACATTGTTCTGCTGAAGCTGGTTCTCCATCCTCTGCCTGTAGCTGTCCTTCCCATTCCTGATCAGACCTCTCAGCTCTCTCTGCACCCTTTTCAGCTCCTCCTTGTCTTCAGGTTTAAAGGCCCTCCTCTCCTGCTTGAGGACGGTTTTAATTTCTGGGATAATCCAGGTTTATTGTTGGGGAAACACCGCACAGTCCTGATGGGTACGGTGTTATCCACACAGAAGTTAATATAGTCTGTAATACAGGTCACAAGGCTGTCGATGTCCTCCCCATGGTCATCACAAAGCACCTCCCACACAGTAGACTCAAAACCATCCTTAAGAGGCTCCCCACTCTCCTCCGACCATCTCTGCACTGTGCAGGTGGCTCGTGGCTCCCGGCACACTAAGGGCTCATACATAGGGACAAGGTGCACCAGGTTGTGATCAGATCTTCCCAGGGGAGGGAGAGGTGATGAACTGTATGTCTCTTCTGTGCTGGCATACAGTAAGTCCAATGTTTTATTGTCTCTGGTGGGGTACATCACATACTGGGTGAGGGTGGGCAGTGTGGAGTCCAGTGATACATGATTATGGTCCCCTGATATTAGAAAAAGGGCTCTCGGAGATTGCGATTGCAGTCTGCTGACCACAAAGTGGAGAGAGTCTGGCTGTGTCTCAATATGCGTACTTGTGTGTACTTGCGTTCTCGCGGACTCGATATACGTCATCAGTCGGAGACAAGTACTGTCTCAATCCAAAGTACGCATCAAGCCGAGAACGCGAAAAGTTCCCGGATGTGTTCTCGCTCCGCCCGTTTCATCGAGCATGCATCGGTGGTGACTTCTGTGGACTTGGTGGAGCCAAATAACCCGTCATGCATTTCGAGACCAGCCCGGTCACATTCACATGACCTGTGACATCATCGAGTACGCTGGCGTTCCAACTGCACATCTTGGCAAGTCCGTACTCGCGTTCTCGGCAAGTCCGGTCTTGTCGAGAACACGAATCCGAAACAGCCATTGCCTCTGCATTGACTGGGGGGGACATTGCTGTTATCGTGATAGTAGAATTCCCTGGGGAGGTAGTACGGACGCATGCTAATGGCTAACAGCTCAATGTCTCTGCTGCAGAGTTGTTCTTTCACAGTGACGTGCCCAAGGTTACACCATCTGTCGTTCACAAACATAGCCAGCCTCCCTCCTTTCCTCTTACCGCTCTCCCTCGTCCTGTCCGCCCGCAGCAGCGTAATCCTCGTGTCCAGAGTTAGCGGTGTTAGCCAGGACTCCATTAGCATCATGATGCTACACTGCGAGAGATAAATAATGAAACAGGAAGGACAAAAACACAGGGACAGAACTACAAATGTGGTCACAGAGACAGAACACAGAGAGACCAGACACAAGTTCAGGTTTCAGGTTTTATTATTGTCATATAATGGCACATCACTACTAGCAATTACATTTGTATCCTCAATGTCCCGTCAGTAGTACATGAAAAGAAGCAAATATTGAACATAAAGTAACAGTTACGTAAAATATTAAATAAGCTATATAAAAAAATAATTAAAAAGATGAGTAGAATAAATAAATGCAGATTACTAAAAATACCGTACCAACTGTAGTACTGTGTGTACAATAACTTGGCAATATGTCGTGGGCATGACTGGGGAGATTTGAGGCAAACAAACACAGTGACACAGATGACAGGACACAGAGAGGAGACAGCTAAACTGGACATGAAGGGAACCAAACATGAACAAACCATAAATCAAGAGCTATAAATACCACATTCAAAGGTACTAGAAAATAATATATGCAGGAAGTAGAATATAAATGATCTTAAACTTTGAAAGAAATTTAAAAAAAGTTGAGAACAAAACTCAGAAAACTGCATCTAAGGGAACCAAGTGACAGACTTTAGCTTGGGAGTGAATCAAAAAAGAAATAACTAATAGAAGTCACCTCCCTGACTGAACTTTCACTAAACTCCATGTGGCACATTTTGACGGAAAAAACAATTCTGATGAAAGTCATAATATTGAGACCATAATTTTCATAGAAATTAAACGTGAGAGATAAAATTTTACAAAAGCATTTGATATATTACCCCACAGTCTGAGTCAGTGCTTCCTATGATAACTCCTCTTATTACCAAGTGAAACAAAAGCTTAAATGATTAAAACTCAAACAGTTAATATAAGATATTATCACAGTCTTAGTAGAAAAAAAAAAGGATTTCAAGTTGTGAGCTGTGACTTTAATAGTGTGTAATTGCAAGCTCAGTGAGAAGATCCTCATTATACATCAGGTTAGACTTCAGAGCAGAACACACAGGTTGTGTCACGGGTCGGTGACCCAGGGTTTTGTGTTATTATTAATCGTTGATTTCATTGTGGGTTTTTGTTTTGTGTTATATTCATGGTTCCTGGTTTCCAGGTTTCTGTTCTGTTTTGTTCTCTGTGTGTTATATAGTCTTAGTTTTTTGTCTTTATGTCTTTCCTATGTTCCAGGTCTAGTTACTTTTGTCTCTGTGCTACTCTGTTCCAGTGTCTGTTATGTTTCCACGTGTCTGCATCTTCATGAATTTTCTCATGTTTCCTGTTTTGTTTTGTATTTTGATAGTCCTTGTCCTGCGTGCAGTGTATCTCGTTTAGCTTCCTCTTGTCTCATTATGTTTCATTACTCCCAGCTGTGCTCTCCTGCATGTCATCTGCTGTTTCTCATCCTGTGTATCACCCATGACTTTCCTCATGTTTCAGATTTCCATGTGTTGTGTTCTACGTCTCAGGTCTTTAGTTTCTTTCCACTTGTTTCTAGTTTCCTCCCTGTTTAGGTTTCGTTAGTTTTGTCTTTGTATTCCTGCGTTTTTGTTTGTGGTTTTGTGCTGCCTCAATAAAATGCACGTTTTCAGTTTAAGTCCTCGTCAGTGTCTGCATTTGGGTCTCTCTTCACTCCACATGTCTGCCCCAGCAGCCATGACAGGATGTAAAAATGTTCTAAATATTCTATTTAAAGATTAGAATTCATATCCCTGCATGAAGTCACAAAGGTGCGCAAAACACAGTCATTAAATATGTATCAGTTGGAAATCTTTTCAGTCTGGAATCAAAGACTGAAAAGAGAAAAAAGTGTACTTGCACCCCCCTTCTCTGACTTGGTACTCAGTCTGATTCATTTTATTCTGGGCCTCCTGCAGGGAGCATGCTCCCAAGAGACACCGTATGGGTTTGTTGGCTAATTAGGATGATTTAACCAGTGAAGTCTCTACAGGGTAAACGAGTTTGCCTCACTATGTGTGCTGTGCTGGAAGGAAACCAGACATTTACATGCTCATTATCATCCACCTGAGCTACAAATATAACAATTGGCCATCACAGGGTTATGAAAGCACTGCTTGAGCCCAGTGCACATCTTATACAGGTTCTTTTCATTAGTACAGAGACACCATCAGTATTTTACACATAAACTTAAGCTTAAATTTAATAACATTTAAAGCTACATACAGCAGCATTAAACAATTCAAACACATTCATAGTGAGAATTTAATTTCAATAAAAAAAAAAAATCAACCAACCAATCACAGGGTTTCACCAAGAACTGGATTCTTTGGGAAGCCTTTAAAACAACGTTAACCCAATGAGACACTAAAATTAATCTAATCATTTTGTTCATGGCATTGTATTATTGTGTATCATGCGGTGAAACATATCACATACTACCTCTGAAAGCAAGGAGGAGCTTCAGTGCAACCTTTTTTAAGAAAACTAAGTGAGCGGTGAGTGCTGGTGAGCGAGTGAGTGGCAGTGAGAGTGGAGTGTTGGCAGAGGGACGAGCGTTTCCCCTTGGATTTCCCCGGAGACCCGTTTCCCCTCACAACTTGTACATAGCACCAACCCCCCTGCACCCTTTGTGCAGGGGGGTTGGTGCACAAAGGTGTATATACACCTGGTGACCTGTTAATAAATTATCGTGAAACTTTGACCTAGGAGTCCTACGCGTGAGTCCACTTTGTAACCTTAACATTTGGTCCTGTATGATGATGAACTGTGAAGCAACAATTCTTTCATGTAAAAAAGTATTTTTTCTTTTTGTATATAAATAAATATTGATGTTGCACGGGATTGTGTGCTTCAGTTTTATTTCTAATGCACCATTTTTTGAAGTGGGAGTGGGAGTACTGTGGAAAGCTTACATATGTACGTATGTAAGATCTACGTATGTAAGATCTATGACCTTACATACATAGATCTAACAGTACAGGATCTGAGGAGGTTCAGCAGGTTCTGAGTAACAAAATGTTGTATCCTATCCAAACGTTCTTTGCAGTTTTACATTGAAAAACATCCTTAACACATGTGAGCCACATAAAATGCTATGGGCCATCACACTGTCCTTTATCACTATTTAAATAACTCGTGTCTTAAATTATTCCATCATACAGAACATAAAAAGCCACGTGGGTCACTTTTACATCACAAAATGTTAGAAATATAAGCCATTCATAACAACCTGAAAGGTTGGTCATTTAAAATGCAAACCAATGGAAGCAGAAATAGAAGAGCATATTGTGTAGATATTAATAAAGACATTTAACTTCTTACAAAAAGTTACGTCTGTAACCACTGTACACAAAAAAAATTGTGTGATGCTGTGTGAGTAAAGGGAAACTGTATACTTTTATAATGTATAATTTGACTTATAAGACACACACACACACACACACACACAGATCATTAACACAAGTATTGCAGCAGTTTTTGGATTTTCACTCTTTGTTGGCTTTAATATGAACAATCACATAAAATTCATCCCAAATTTTCGCCTTTGCTTCAATTAAGATGTGTCTTTAAATCTACGATACTTTCTACGACTCTACCTTTCTTGTTCAAATAGTAAAGTAGTAGCCGGGGAACTCAGTAAATATGAACAACAATATTTTAAGGACATTTTCTCAAATAAAGAGGATTTCATCATCTGCAGTTCGTGAAAAAATGATGGATACAGATTCTTTTCAGCTATATAGGTAGAGGCACTTGTTAACATGCAGTTCAAACGCCTGCATTAGAGTGCATTATTGCACACTTGGGCATCTTTTATTTAGCGTGGTTATACCATTGTAAATTTTGCTACAGTAATATGCTTTAGAGTCTTTCATATGTTTGACATCCAGCTAAAAACTTGAAAATATGTATATTTATTTTATAGCAAAGCCCGACTGTCAGAAGCGCTCTGTGTGGGTAACAATGGGCTCCAACGCACGTCCAGGCATTAGCTGGTGTTTCCACCAGCTGACTGGACCCTCAGCTTCCATGCTGGGATCTGCGGCACAACCTCACACTGGCCCCGGGGGCACAGCAAAAACTTAAGGCTGTTTTTGGGTCTTCACGGCTCCCAAAAAATTAACAATTGAAGAAAGGGATCCAACAACGAAACTCAAATCAAACAGTACATAAGGCTTCTCCATAGTGTTAGTGTCCACAACCATGCTCAGTTTCACAAATAAACAAAAAACAGCAGCAGCCATACTGTTCATAGCCACAGGAGGGAAAACTGAAACTGAAATTGTAATAAATTAATCACGCTAAAGCCGCCTCTACGCCAAAGGTCCAGAGCCTTTATACGAGCAGACTCAATGGGAGATAAATAATATGTAGCCTTAGAATTAAACATCTACAATTAAAAGAGACACACGGGTCAGTACATCACTATTGTCTCTAAACATAAAGATCCATAAAATATTCAGTTTCATTAACAGAGGACACATGAAATGAGCAAAGCTGACAGTTCTAAAGGGCGGTGCAACTCTCATTTCATGTTGGCCTATGTTTTCCCAGAAAGACAGAAAGACAGCACAAAGAAAAAACCTGTAAAAATGCTGAATTAAGAAAAAAGATTCACACTATGTTTCACCAAGTTAAAAACAAATCCAGCAAAGCTGCTTCTAACACACATTTATCTTTCAGATCAGTGTCTAAAAAAGCACCATTAAATAAATTTGATCTTGCATCTATAAAAATATTTCCTGTTTCTATAAATTCACACTGAAAACCAAAATACTCACCTCCAATGCCCATGCATGCACTGCAAAAACTCAAAATCTTACCAAGTATATTTGTCTTATTTCTAGTCCAAATATCCATTTATTTTAAGCAAGAATAGCTTGTTTTAAGTCAAAAATCTGCCAGTGGAACGTGAATATTGTCTACTTTCAAGATTCAGTGTCTAAAAACAAGTTCCTATATCTCACTGAGATGTTACTCTTTAGCCGATTGTGTATTATTTTAAGTGTGATGAGATTATTTTGACTAGAAATAAGACAAATATACTTGGTAAGATTTTGATTTTTTGCAGTGATATCTGAAGATATCTGTCTTTGTTGGGAGCTGATTACATGCCCAGAAAATGAGCCCTGTTACTAACTCTTTTAAAAACAAACCTCTTTGCCTCGTCCTTCATCCTCAAAGACAAACCAAAGGACTCCACCACCTGTGGGATTCACCCCCATTTCCCATAATACAGTGGCATCATAAAGTGTTGAAAAAGACATACTAAAACCAAGTGACATCAAAGCTCTGTTACTAAGACAATGTGTCAATATCCATCAAAGACACTGACACACAATTCTTCTAGCATACAACTTTGACCTTTCAGAGCCAGAGTCTAAAAATAAGTAAGTCTTTCTATAAGGCTTCTCCATAGTGTTAGGATAAAAGATAAAGTAATTTCTCGGTTGTATAAATTCACACTGAAATATCACTTTATAAAACAGATAAACCTAATTAAAATGCACCCCCGACCAGGAGGAGGAGAGGTATCACTGTTTGGAGGAGTACATGCATGCATGCATGTGCACGTGCGTGCACAAGGTGTCAGTCCTGGAAGACTGTGATGGGGGTGTCTCCAAAACAGATGGTGGACACCAGAGGTGAAGGGAGCCACCAAGCTGAAGAAGGAGTCCTATCGGCCTTGGTTAGCATAGCATAGCATAGCATAGCATCTTTATTTATAACGCACTTTACATCCAACGAAGTTGGCCAAAGTGCTACAGATAAAAAACAAACAAACATATAAAATACCTTAAAAATTTAAAATAATATAATAATAATAAATTAATTAAGAGACATCAACAAGACCTGCTGTGCTAAAAGCCAAGGTAAATAAATATGTTTTAAGACGGGCTTTAAAAACAGATGAGGAAGGTGCCTGTCTAACATGTAAAGGCAACTCATTCCACAGTTGTGGTGCTGCCACGACAAACACCCGATCCCCTCTGAGCTTACGATTAGTCCTGGGCACACTCAGGAGGAGCTGGTCTGCTGACCTGAGGGACCGGGAGGGTACATATGGATGAAGAAGCTCAGAGAGGTACAGAGGGGAAGCATTGAACAAACATTTAAAAACAAATAAGAGCAACTTAAAATGGATCCTAAAATGCACGGGCAGCCAGTGAAGTGAATAGTGAAGGTGATGTGCTTGTATTTACGAGTATCGGTTAGAAGACGCGCAGCAGCATTCTGAACTAGCTGCAGTCGAAAAGCAGAAGATCGACTCACCCCATAATAAAGAGAATTACAGTAGTCTAGCTGAACGGTCAGCCTGTGGGACTTCGGAGGCAGCTGATAGGTACCAACAGGCCAAGGAGAATGCGGCTCAGGCAATAGCTGAAGCAAAAACTCAGGTGTGGGAGGAGTTTGGAGAGGCCATGGAAAAAGACTTTCGGACTGCCTCGAAGAGATTCTGGCAAACCGTCAGGTGACTCAGGAGGGCAAAGCATTGTTCTACCTGCACTGTGTATAGTGCGGGGGGAGCACTGCTGACCTCGACTGAGAAAATTGTCGGGCAGTGAAAGGAATACTTTGAGGACCTTCTTAATCTCACTGGCACATCTTCCCTGACCCTTAAGCCCCCGACCCGCCAATCTTCGGGGGCGAGGTCACTGAGGCAGTTAAACAAGTCCTTGGTGGCAGAGCCCCTGGGGTGGATGAGGTCTGCCCTAAGTTCCTCAAGGCTCTAGATGTTGTAGAACTGTCTTGGTTGACACGCCTCTACAATGTTGTGTGGAGATCAGGGGCAGTACCTCTGGAGGGTGTGCTCCAACTATAGGGGAATCACACTCCTCAGCCTCCCTGGGAAGGTCTATGCCAGGGTGCTTGAAAGGAGAGTCCATCTGATAGTTGAACCTCGGATACAGGAGGAACAATGTGGCTTTCATCCTGATCGTGGAACAGTGGACCAGCTCTTTATCCTCTCAAGGATACTTGAGGGTGCATGGGAGTTTGCCCAACCAGTGTACATGTTTGTGGACTTGGAGAAGGCATTCGACCGTGTCCCTCGGGGTGTCCTGTAGGGGGTGCTCCAGGAGTATGGGCTGTCTGGCCCATTGCTACGGGCCATTCGATCCTTATACAACCATTGCAAGAGCTTGATCTGCATAGTATAATAACAAGTATAGGATAATAAGTTGGACTCATTCCAGGTGGGTGATGGGCTCTGCCAGGGGTGCCCTTTGTTATCGATTCTGTTCATAAAGTGTGAAGCTGTGAGAACAAGAATCAGCACCTCCAAATCTGAGGCCATGGTCCAGAAAAGGGTGGAGTGCCCACTCCGGGTTAGGGACGAGTTCCTGTCCCAAGTGGAAGAGTTTATGCATCTCGGGGTCATGTTCACGAGTGACAGGAGAAAGGAGCGGGAGATCGACAGACGGATTGTTGCTTAGGCTGCAGTGATGCGGCTGGCCTAGGAAAGCCTCGGTGCTGGAGGAGGTGGCTGGGGAGAGGGAGGTCTGGGCTCCTCTACCTAGGCTGCCCATGCGACCTGGCCCCGGATAAGCAGAAGAAGATGGGTGGATGGAGCAGTTGGCGTTAAAAGCCGAACCTTCTACTGTGCAACATTCGTTTAAGAGAACAATAAAATCTGCTTTTTGCTCTTGATGTTAAAGGAAAAAATGACATTTAAATTGGTTATTTTTCCGTTTTTAGTTGCAAGAGAATCTATAATAAATTATAAATACAGAAAACTGAAAATCCTCCCAGCTATAGCTATGTAAAATTTAACGTTTCTGAGAACTGTGCATCTGCTGCTCTAACACTCAGCATGTATTTTTGTTGTGTGTATGTGTAATCAGTCCATAATTAGCCGTTGGGTGTTTGACAGGAAAGAAGGTGAGTATGTGAGACCTTTAGCAGCAGGGTGTCTGCAAATGAGACAGCTTCACAATTAACTAGGATCTTCTTCATCCCAGCTCCGCTAACTACCACAGGATTTGCATCATGTTTTTAGACTGGGTTTAAAGAAGTCAGCAGACAGAAAGACTCAATTAACTCTCTCAGTTGCCTTAATCAGCCCACATACAGCACATCAGCTCTGACCCGATGCCAAGTGGTGATGCCAGGAGTTCTTTTTCTCATTACATATGAGAACAAAACAGTTTTTCTACTAATATGTATTTAGACATCTCATAGGGAGTTCACTTGGTCAACAATAATTGCAAATTTAAAGGTAACAAATCTTTTATACATTGCTGAGCTATAAAATCAGGTTACCTCTTTACATCCATCAGGTTGATTGCAACATAGTTGGAGTTAGGTGTAGAGTCACCTAACTTACCTCTTGAAGTGTTATTGAAGATATTGTGCTTCTTCTTTTGTCGTTTAGGAAAAGAAGAAGCATTATAGCAGATTATGTCTCTGTATCTCATCCAATCCCTAGCATCTTTCTCTGTCACACCAAACATTTGCATGTACTCTACATCCATGAATGAGTCAGTTTTTATCCTTCATGGCAGATTCATATTCAACGTCCCATGTCCAATATATTCACTATTCCTCTTTGCACATGTCTAAACAATCTCAACCTTGCTTCTCTAACTTTGGCTCCAAACTGCTCAACCTGAGTTACCCCTTGGTACTCATTGCAAGGAGCAGAGGTAATAGAGGTAGGTAGTTGCTGTGTCACATGCGTGAATGCACATGTGACTTTTTCTGCACTTAAACCGAATTGGAGATACGCACTGGGCACCTGTTTCAGAAGCTGCTGTAGTTAGACAGCCTTGTTATGAAAAAAAATGTTATGTAAGGATTTGTTGGCTTTGTAAGTGATGGTGCAGCTGCTTTAATGGGCCAAAAAAGGGGAGCAGCCATATTCCTGAGTGAGAAGATCAACCCTAACCTGAATGTCATTCACTGCAATACTCACAGGCAGAACTTCATGATGCTGTAAAACGTACAGGTGAAAAAACAAGAAGAAAAAGTGATGTATAGAGGACAACAGAAAAACTTATTTCATCAAAGCAAGGCTGTTTTCTTAGGAATCTAATGTAACGTAATCAGCGTTGCTTTAAAACGACAGCATTTTAAGCCATTGCATTTTAACAATATTTCACAGTAAATATTGAAATCAAATGGAACAGATGGTCAAATTTCTGGCAAGTTAAACTATTTGTATTGCTGCAATTCAATAAGCATATTAATTTAACTGGTAACCTTAACATATTGTAACATTCTGACATAAATCTAACACAGTCTCATTTCATTTTAACAGACCTATATAAAAGAAACACTCTTTGGGGATATTGCTGAGAAATGACACAGAGATGTTTCCTTGTTTCACTTCATTTTTTAAAGATCAGTTGTGGAAGTTATCTCAGCTGTCTCAAATACTGCATTTTATTTATTTATTTATTTATTTCCATTTCATATTTCTCTGTAAGTGTCATACTTCTGTGAGGGCAGTATCTCAGTAATAGCAACAAACTAATATGATAAGTTTGTATGTTTTTCAATGAAACATACATTATGTAACTTATCAGTGTTGTCCATGATTTTCTTTATTTTTCCCTATTTCCCTAACATAGGAAATCAATGGCAGTTAACAAAAAATAGCAGCAAACGTTATCAATAGTTTATCAAAGGTCTGTTGACTTTATTCATATTCACATACTTGTTATTGTTATTAGGATCAAATTTAATTGTAAACCTGTCAGTAAAAACGTCAGTAGATTGCAGAAAAGTCTACTTTTTTATCCCTCTCAACTCAAGTGCGTAATCCTAGCTACAATGGTCACTGTCGGATAAACATGTGTTAGTCTGCCAAGAGAGATCAGCAACATTAAATTTAGACTGTATCCCATAACAGCCATAGCCAGATGCTGTGTTTCTACTAGCTTGTGTAAAAAAATAATAATTGTACACACTATATTTAACATATTAGAATAGCATCAATTAAAACATCAACATTTAGGAATAAATCAGGGTTATAACATTTTAAAATAAAAAAAATGAATCTACTTCTTACAATAATTACTCTTAAACAATCAAGACACACTTCCTATGCCTCAACACTGAAATCTGTCAACAAATAGACCACAACAGAAAACTTCTAAAAATGTTACATTAAAAAATTAAAGTACACTGTTCAAATGGCTTTTAATGAGCCATAAAAACAGAATGGAAATTTGTAATTATACGTAATTCGTATATTTAGTTACCCTAAATTTAGAGTCACACTAAACATGACAAGTTTTCCTGGCGCTGCAGACACCTAATGCTATTTTAACATGTGTAAACAACAAAGTTATGTTTAGGTACAGTTTAGGTTTGCTGTGAAATACAATCACATAATGGCCTGAAAGTCATAATCTGTAACTAAGGTTTGTTTATTAGCTGAGCTCCTTAGGGTAGCTATGTGAGGTTTATCTTAGACCTCACATTCAAATTTCTACATTCATTTAAATTGATTTTCTGTTGTTTATGCTTCAGATTTTATTTTAATAAATTCCATTTATTTAAAGTGTTTCTGATTGTTCCATGCAGAAACAAATCAGAAAAATCAGCGACGTAGCTCATCATCTCACAATCCATCAAAATACACAGGTTGCTGCTTGTACCACAATAAATGTGAACGTGGTCTTGAGCACAGTTTGGGTGAAGACAGATTAGATGATTATTTTGTGCAAGTTTGATTAAATTCTGACCAATACTCTAGGAACAGTTGTCATGGTCCTGGGTCATTTTGACCCAGCGGTTTGAGTTTCCTGTGTTTTTTGTCATTTTTTGTATTATGTTAAGTCTACTTGGATTATTCTATAATACCTGGGTTGTTCTGTTCAGTATTGCTTATTAGATTTGTGTCTTTGCCCTCTGTGTCTCTCCCTAGGTGTCTGTTTATACAGTGGTGTGAGATCTTGTTTCCCCTCGTGTTTTATTCCGTTATATTTACTTACCTATGTTCCCCAGCTCATGCTCCTCAGTGTTCCCTCTCACTCTTCAGTCTGTGCCTCTGTACACTTCCTGTTTTACTTTGATAGTCTCCCGTCAGTGTGCGTTATGTTCTGTCTGCTCTTTCCCGTCTCGTCTGTGTAATTTGTTCCAGCCGTTAGTTTATGTTTTCCCAGTGCAGTTTTTAAAAAAAATCATTTTCCCTGCCAGCATTAAAGCTGTTTTTGAGTTTAATGTTTTGCCTCCATGAAGTCTGCTTTTGTGTCCTTGTCCTGCCTGCACAAAGCCGTTTCCAAGGCGACAGATTCTTGTGACTTGACAACAGGTGGACAACAGAACCATCAGCATGGCATGAGCTTATCAGACTTTCAAAAGGATGAGCTAAAAACTGATGCATTAAAATTTACAACATAAAGTCTGCATTTATGTAATGTATTAATGGGACACTTGCTATTTTAGAAAAATTATTCTGTACATGTGAGGGTGTGCTGGGAACGCCTAGCAGAGGCCCCAGTCCGCGAGATCTTCAACGCACACCTCCGGCAGAGCTTCAACGGCATTCCGAGGAAGACTGGGGACATTGAGTCCGAATGGACCATGTTCAGCATCTCCATTGCCAAAGCTGCTGTACTGAGCTGCGGCCGCAAGGCGGTCGGTGCCTGTCGTGGTGGTAACCCCCGAACCAAATGGTGGACACCAGAGGTGAGGGGAGCCACCAAGCTGAAGAAGGAGTCCTATCGGGCATGGTTAGCCTGTGGGACTTCGGAGGCAGCTGATAGGTACCGACAGGCCAAGCGAAACGCGGCACGGACAGTGGCTGAAGCAAAAACTCGGGTGTGGGAGGAGTTCGGAGAGGCCATGGAAAAAGACTTTCGAAATGCCTCGAAGAGATTCTGGCAAACCGTCAGGCGACTCAGGAGGGGAAAGCGG
>VURO01045515.1:0-16871 GCA_015108175.1 Pelvicachromis taeniatus | reverse complement strand
CCGCGGTTCGGTCCATATTCCAGGTTCCCAGCACCTTACAGGAGCCCCTGAAAACGAGGCCTGTTGCAAACATGTGGAGATGATTCTGATTGGATGACAGTCTATTGGTCCATAAAGCAGCATGTAGTGGCGCACTGACGTGCTGAGCTCTGCAGCACAGAGGAAACGATCCGATTTTACCGCCACATTAAGTTTGAATACATTTAAATTTAGACGAAGTTTGTTTTGTCTTTTAATGAGATTGAAAAATATAAATTTTTGTTTCATGCAGGTGACATTTCATAAATGTCTGAAAGCAGATTGGTGTGATTAGAGGATCAGTTTATCTATAAAATAAAAAAGCTAATAACGCGGGATCCTTTATGCCAACGTCTTATTTCCTGCCATCCGAGCGTGTTTTGATCTGATGCTCTGGATCTAATGACAGCAAACCCTGGAGCCTTTGTCACTATACTTGGTACGTCCCAGCTGAGGGCGGGAGAACAGCTGTTATTAAAGGTGACCTATTGTGCCCTTGTTTCCTGTCACAGATGTTTTTTTTTTTTCTATAATAATTGTGTCTGGCTGTGAGAACACAAGTTTCTTTCCAGCTGACTACAACCTTTTCTTGCGAGGGGCAGCCAATCAGAGTGTAAGATTAATAAGGACTCTTTTCCACTGTGAGTCATGTTGCACTACTGTAGTGAAGCTGGGAATGACGCCTCTCTCTCTCCCTTTCAGGCCTGATGGACGGGAAGCACTGCACGCTGCCTCACCTCACAGGGAAAACCTTTGTTTATAACGCAGCGGAGGAGCGTTTAGAGCTCTGCGTGGACGCTGCCGGCCACTTCCCTGTTGGGCCCGATGTGGAGGAGCTGGTGAAGGAGGCGCTGGTGCAGCTACGCTCTGAGGCATCCAGTAGGGGCAGCAGAGAGGGCAGTCCGTCCCACGGCGTGCTGCGGCTGGGCAGCGGCGGCGTTGTTCGTAAAAAGGAGCAGCTGCAGAGCGTCACAGCCTTTCAGGGAAAAGGCCACTCTCTGGGCAGCGCCGGGGGCTCCTCGCCACCAGAGCACCGCCCTATCACACGGCAGCACAGCAGCGGCGTGGACCTGAGCGCCAGCGTGTCCCGAGGACCCCCAGACCTGTCGGACATTCCCGAGGACACCACCAGGGAGCTGGTCCGCATGGCTCCGGGCTTCGTCACCATGAAGGACGGCCGTGGACTCGACCCCAGCCTGATGGAGCAGCAGCGGAGGAAGCTGCAGGAGATGGTGTCCTCCATCCAGGCCTCCATGGAGCGGCACCTGAAGGAGCAGCAGAGCTCCGCCTCCGGGGGTACGGCCGCCCAGGAGCCAACGGCCGGGAGCCAGGCGGGTGAGGACCAGTCGGCGTCTGCGGCCGACCACAAACCGCCAGCGGCAGCGGGGAGGACGGCAGCGAGCAAACCCGACGAGAAGGCGGAGGAGCCGGAGGAGATGGACAGCCAGGACGCCGGGCAGAGCAACGCCACCGAACCCATGGATCACTCCTGATCACGCCTGAGCCCCAGCACCGCCCCACCCCCGCACCCGCCTGACCGGCATCTGTGGGTCATAACACCTCAGGTCGGATCCTCAAGCTTTGGTCTTCATCGTGTCGCGTTGTCTTTACTGCATGACTAAGAGCGGGCCGACCGTCCTCGCCGCTGCGAACTCCAGGTGGGACCGCCGCCGATAGAGCGATATATTGTGACACGCTGTCTGCGATGTGTCATCGACGCTCTCGCACTTGTTTCACAAATCTACTCCAGCAGCCGTTGGTGTGTGTGTGTGTGTGTGTGTGTGTGTGTGTGTGTGTACACTCTATCCACTTTAGCTCGTCTGTCAGCGCCACTCTATGAAAATGTAACCCATCCATTAATGAATAAATACAACGACGTCATCCCCACATGGATCCAGGATGCGTTCCTCTCTTCAGCTGATGATGTGTCGTGAACAACTGTCTGACAATATATCGCAGAGTCGTCTTGAGGCGACGGCGTTCTGTGGTCAGGCCTGCGGTTCCCACCTGCAGACGCCTAACCCTCTCGACGTGAACACGTACGGACCTCCGAGGAGGAAAGTCCGCCGAGACGCATTCCTGTAGATAGAAGAAGAAGTCTTAATCTGCCGCCAGGAAGGAGAGTCGCTGGCCGCCGCCGGCGTCACATCCTGCAAACATGCTTCCTTCACAGTGCACGCTCTGAAACGTGCACCGGCCCGCGTACGCATGGACGCCTTCAGAGTCTGCTTTCCACCATCCGTCTGTCTGTCAGATCCACTGATCCGTGTTTGCTTGACTGTCTGAATCCCTGATGACGTTTTAATCTTTTGACCTTTTTGCCCCTCTAGCCGTCACCAGAATGAAGCCCCTCACAACCTCCAGGCACAGAACTTCCTGCAGGTTTTATTTGTTGTATCTAAACCTCTACAGCACGCTCTCATCTCCACGTGTGACATGATGCAGTTTTGTGTGATGCCACCTGCACCTCAGCATCAGTAATAAGGCGTGTGTTGATATCGGTGCCTTCGTGGCTGTAGCAGTATCGAACATGTACTGTGAGACACCTACCAAGGCCACATACGCAGGGTTGTGAGTAGACGTTCGATGGTCCGCGTCCAGTTTGGACCGTTGTGTTTTGCACTTTCAGTTTTTTGTTCTTGTTTGTTTTTTTTATTTTTGCTTTTTATGTTAACCGAATGGAAAAGACGGCCTTGTTGTACTTGCTCTTGCTCTTGTTCTCTTGTGCTCTTGTTATGGCTTTGTTGAGCTCGACGTGACTGTAACCATATTTAAATGAGAAGGCGAGTCGGTCCGTTAGCACCTAACAGTAGCTAGCTCGAGGAGAAAGCTGCCTTCATGCACAGGCATGGATGTCTGGTCATTACTGCTTAGCTGCCTCTTAGCTGATGGTTGGGCAGCTCGGCACAATTTTGAACTTAAAATTAAAAATTCCCCAAAATGCTCCAACAGCACAAACACAGTGACGAGGTCCTGTTCAGTGTCTCTGATTAGCTGAAGTTAGGCCAATCAGCTACACCCTCCTGTCAGGGGCCACGCCCTCCTGTCAGGGGCCACGCCCTCCTGTCTGGGGCCACGCCCTCCTGTCTGGGGCCACGCCCCCATCAATGCAAACTTTAGGCCTTATCAGTATCCAGATGGATAAGTTACATAAAATTAACCCTGTTTACAGTTCATCACAGGTTTAGCATTTTAACGTGGGAGTCTGCAAACGTCCCGTGAGCTTCATTACTTTTACGCCTGGATGTTTCTGGTTGGTTGGGCTTCTTAAAAGGTCTTAGTTTGGTTTCCTAGGTAACCTCGTGTGTAAATGAGGGTTTGACAGACCGCTTGTATCCCAGGTTAAGTAGAAGTTTCATCTAATCTCCACACACTGCTACGGATTCAGGAGAATCTGTGTAAATGTAGCAATAAAATGCCAAAGATGTGTTGGAGACGCACATCCAGTCAACAAGAAGCACTCAAGATTTTTAACTATGAAACTCCCGACACCCCCTCGACTCGCCGTGTTTGAACATGTTACCATCCACTCTGAGATGTCGACGACATTTTTTTCTGTTATTAAAACTCTGAAAATCAGTGCGTGGAAAAAGGTTTGTTTGGTTTAGAGGGACGTAGATTTCATGAAGCATGTCTGCTGCTCTACAGGCAGAAGGTGAAACGTCTGGAGATGCGAGCATGAATATAAACGTCAGCGCAACCAAGAGAAATAGTGTTTGTTGCCTGCAGGTGGCGCCATGTTGAATGTGCAGCAGCTATTAAGTTCCTGGAGGTCGACGCTTCTCCTCGGTTCATCTGTAAAATGACTACCTTTCCCATGAGCCACAGGGGCGCGGTTAAAGCATTGTGGGAGTCGACGTCAGCGAAAGCCAAAAGCGTTTAGCTTCTAGGATTTTTAGAAAATCCGAAATGAGCTTAATGAGCTGCGAAGGTGGTGCTAAAGTGAACGCTGGTCCTCGTGGAGAAGCTCATCTTCACATCCCAACAGGAAAAGTGTTGATCAGCTGATCAGGTTAATAAAAGGCCCAAATATAAAAGCTCCACTGAGGGGATCCTGTCTCAGCGGGGCTTCGATTTCTTCTTCTTCGCTCTGAAGGTGAACCTTCTCCTTAACTTTCTGTTACTTCCACGTTTGGCTCTCGCCTCATTTTTTCTTTCTCTTTTTAAAAAAGCAGAACAAAGAAGTTTAAAGTTTAAATTGATCTCATGTTTGGTTGGACAAAGTCCTCAGAGGGCCTCTGTGCTTCTGTCCTATGCAAACATCTGACGTGAACATCGAAACTCCACCTCCACATTTCAGCTGGACCTTCCAGACGCACCAGCAGGCGGCGCTGCTGACAGTGACGCCGACATCAGCTGGTTTTTATGTTCGCGCTGTGACTCGTCTGTCAGGGTGGCGACACCAGATTAAAGAAGGAGGTTACTTTTACTTCCCCGAGGCGGTAACCTCTCCTCACGCTGCAGGAACAAAAAGCATCTTTTTCGTCTTTCGTTCACGCTGTTGTCCACGTGTCTGCTCGTTCTTTATGAATCAGAGAAGCTGCTGTTTTGGTCAGAATGACCTGAAAGTCATTGTGCGTTTGGACAAAAGTCCTCAGAGACCTTCAGCCCCACAGTAGACGTCCAAAAGGATCATCATCATCACTGAGCTTTTCCTTGTTTTCTGGCAACGTCCAGTTAAGAAGACCGTTTTTCTCAGTTGGTGTCACTGAGCGTAATCTTCTCTCTGTTAACGCGTCTTTCCCTCCCGTGCGGCCCCTGAACCTCCACCTGCAGTCACTCCACTGATGAGCCACAGTTTGAAACCCACTAAATGAAACATGAAGCTCTTTATGCAGCTGCTGCTCAGATTTAAAGTTGAACAAGCTCACAGAAACAGGTTGACGGGTTCCTGATGAAGATGATTTTGGGCATGTTGAATGTTTCCATGGACGTCTTGGTTGTGCATGACGAGCAGCTGCTGCCAAATAAACACGCAGATGTTCGTTTTAGCGAACGAGGAGCTCGTTTGGCGCTGCCGTCCACACTGAAACGTTTCCCTCGTTCACCATGAAACAGTGAAACACATCCAGATGTTAGAGTCGCTCTTCAGCATCTGGCAGGCAGACTGAGGCCCGAGGAGCGCATCAATGCAAACGCAGCCACTGTCACATGTGGCCACTATGAGGGAGGCCTCACGTGTGTGTTTCCTCACTGCTTGATGTTCACAGGTGGGTTGTTGTGTTGTTTTGCTGGCATCAGCTAGCTAACAGAGCTAACTAACTCGGTTAGCTGTGACTAAGTTAGTGCAGCTTGTCATCTCTGGGCTGTTGGATAAGACCAAACATCTGCGACACACGAGGTCGTTTCATAACCTTTGTACAGCTTTGATCTTCATCAGAGGTTCAGTCTTTCTCGGATCCTTTTCGACCACAGATTTCATCAAAGTTGGCCCAAAAGACGTCCCAGAGTTTTAGATTATATAAGAGTCCACGTCCCCTAAACTGTGTGAGCGCGGAGCCAGTGTTTGGCTCCTTTCTTTTAAACGTGCTGTTTTCTAACAGGAAAAGTACATTTCAGTATTTTGGTGTGTGTTTGTGGACGTGTGTGAGAAAAGCGGCAGCTTCTTTGCGTGATTCATCAAAGCCGAGTCTCAAACATCCATCTGATTTTTACCCAAACAAACATTTTCTGTTACATTGTGATGCTTCTGTAGAAACGTGCCCATGTTCGTCATCGTGTGGCACACGTTGTGTTTTTGCTGAACCGCTCAGACTGAAGTCCACGTCCCGCCTGAGCGGCTGGTTAGCGTAGCATTAGCAATGGAAATGTGTCCGAGCTCTAAATCTCACTGACGTTTGTTACACGCGTGTGAAGCGTAACGACGCCCCCGTCTCCATGTTGCTTTTGTAATGAATCATCAGGCCTTAAACTGCGTCACATGTTTTAGGTTCGTTTGCTTTAGCGTGCGTCTCTTTCGTCTCCACTGTTTTTAACGCGACTCTTTATGTTTTCACTTCTTTGGCCTTTTTGTTTTCTGGTTTGGCAAAAAAGTTTCAGAGTTACAGTCTTTCTGTTTTTGCCGTTGAGATGAACAAACGTAAGGCTTAGCACAAAAGAATGAATGTTAGCATCGCATGCCCGTATTAGCCGAATCATCATCGTCATCAGAGAGGAAGCGGGTCGGCCGCACCAATCAGGAGGAAGGAGCGTTTGCTCCGACCCGACGGCGCTGCTGTAACAGAGGTCGTCTTTGTGGCTGCTGTACTGATGACATGAATTGTACTCCACCTGTATAATAGTATATATTGTAGTATATTTGGATCTGTACAGAAACACAGATTGTTCACTTCCTGCAGTAATGACTTCTTTTTGTTAACTTCTCTCTGGTTTGCTAATAAAATATTGACGATACACGGCTTCGACATCGCTGTTTGCATGCGTGATAAATTTCCAACCCCGACAATAAAATCACTTCCTTCACATGTTTCCGTATTTTGTCGTCACTCACAGATTTTTCTGTTTGTCGGTTTTGTTTTTAAAAAAAAAGGTGTTTGTTCATGGGACAGAAATCATCTTTCTCTGTTGTCCAGTCAACATAACAGTGGAGCAGAGTGGAGCTGTGTGTTTATATGACAGCGTGTCCGGGAGAAACCGTTTCAGAGGTCAAAGATCACGCCATCGCTCTGCGAATGTCACTCAAAGGCTGTTTACTGTCAGGCACAATCAGCCAGCCCAGCGGACCAATCAGAGCTCTGGATTTGGAAAGTGTTGAAAAATCACAGTGACGTCATTGATTCCTCCAGTTCCACTAACAGGAGGGAAAATGTACAAAGAGTGAAATTACTTCTAGATGTGAATAAATTGAACTTGTTTAGTTCCAAAAGCTCCACATTTCAAGGCTTTTCTAGCACATCTGTAATGTGCACGTGATGATGCAGCTGTTGTTAAACGGCGGAAATGAAAGTGTTATTTGAAAGAAAGATGGTTGGAGGGATCCCGGAGGAGGCGCTGACAGGCAGGAGGAGCTGACGGGCAGGAGGAAGCAGGGAGGACCTCGGAGGAGGATGCCGAGGAGAGGAGCGAGGGTCCACGGCTGTGTGAACCCGGAGCAGCCAGCTGTATTCCTTCACCAGTGAATGCATTCAGCTTCAGTAGAAAGCGTTTTATGTTCAAAGGAAAAGCAGCTTCCGGCGGAAGTGGACTGGAAGTAGCGTTAACTTCACAGCTGTGGGGCGTCAGGAGCTGGGAGCTGGAGGCCGGCGGTGGTTCGAGCTGCCGGAGGAACCATGGCCGCTCTTCAGCATCTGAGGCTGTTCGTGAAGGAGCGTCTGAGCGCCGCAGCGGAGGACATCTTCAGGGAGTTTGAGAAGACCGTCCTGCAGTACGAGGAGCAGCTGCACCGGCCGCACAGGGCCCTGAGCTGGAGCGCAGACTGTGCAGGTACGTGGGGCAGCAGGGCCCTCACTCACCCGGGCTCTCCGGGAGGAGAGGGACCAGCTGCGCGCTCTCAGGCCGAGCGGACGCTGTTAGCTTAGCCGCCACGCAGTGAGTCCAGCCCGGCGCGGAGGAGCCGCTGACACAGCGGGAATGTGCGGACTATTTTCTCCAGATTAAAATGAACAAATATTTCAAATGTGGCATTTCTGGTTTTACGCACACGTAAAAAACCAGCAGCCGCAGGAAAACACGCGAGACCGGAGCGGAATGATTCCAGGATGTTTTATTGGAAATGGCAGAAAGCGGCGACAGTAACCGCTCATGTGTAACTGACCCAGACACACCTGCTGCTCGGGCCTGGACAAGCTTTACTGTCACTGTCACCCAGTCAGTACTACAGAGTACTCACCACAACATGATTACTACTGATATTACTGGATATTTAAAAATCAGATTACATCTTTTTCAGTTCATTAAATATTTTCTTTCAGACACATGAAACAGAAATATTCTCCTAACATGTGCAGTTACTGAAGACTGCTTTATTTTAGTTTGTTTTAGAGGAAGTAAAGTACCGAAAAAGTAAAAGTACTCCTGGGTATCTGATACTGTTGCATGAAAGGCACACACACACAGTTTTTAAAGGTTTAAAACACTACAGGAGGTAATCCTGGGTATTTAACACTGGACTAAACTGACAGGCTTTCCAACAGATTCAACAACAATCTGCTTTAAACTGCCTCACTGTCACAACGCTGCTCTCAGTGCACTGAGAGAGAAATACAGTCAGAAGCTGCAAACTGAAGTCTGACCTCCACACACCTGTTTTTTATCACTGTGCAAACTCATCTGTGGAGAATTAACCTTACGGTGTGCTGCAGGCAGGGACGTCCGGAGGAAGTTCATCTTCAAAGAAGTGTAACAGGAAGGAGCACTCGGCCGCGGACTCTGCAGCTGTCCCTCTCTCTTTCTGCATCTGGAGAACTCGGTGACATCAAACACCAGAGCCGCGATGTGAGGAGTCAAAATCAGACGGTAGATTTTCAAGGTTGTTCAGAGTTAAGGAGGCAGTGATGTGGTCACATGACGCTCAGATTTAGAAAGAAACGACAACAAAAAAGGTCAAGCAGTCAAAAATATCTTCCCGTTATCTCCCGTTTGAGGATGATGGATCATCAGGTGCCACTCCAAACACAACTTAACAAGCTGTGTCCCCATTCGGAGGGCGCTTCCTTCGGAGGGCGCTTCCTACATTTCTATTCCGATTACGTCACAGCAACAGGACGAAAGGCCATCCCGATTCAAAGGCTGCTCCACATGCAGTGTGACAACTGCAAGTGTCCAGAGTGAGGACAGACTGAGGGACCCACTGCTGCACATCATCTGTGAGGCTTTGCAGCCCCGATGATCCACCAGGACAAACTGAGCAGTGTGTGAGGAAGAGGAGGAGGAAGCGCCAGCAGCAGCTCAGAGATGGAGAGCAGACAGTTCATGAAGGACTGATGGAAAAGTTAAACTGTCTGTCCTGAATCAGTCTTATCAGGTAAAGTTCGAATCATTCGATCATTGAGGTGTTTGCAGTGTGGAGAACGTCCTCAGGGCCGTCAGGTTGAACACCATGAAAGGAACAAGTTCCATATTCACAGACTTAAAGTGTGTATCAGCAGCAGAGTGGAGCTGACAATAAACGCCCATGTTTGTGTCACTTATATGAAGCTCTGAGTATTTTGGATGATGATTTTCTCACCAATAAAGGAATGTTTCATAAATCAGTCGACTCTTCATTTATCACAAACACTTATCACAGCTCGTACATGTGCTTTTCACACATATATGTAAGTATTCAGACACATTTAGAAAAGTCAACATATTAAAGACCAATATTTGTCTCTTATATATAAAACAACTATATATATATATATATATATATACACACACACTGTAGCAGATACTTGTCTTTGAGTGAAGACATAAAGTGATGGAAATATATGGCACAGAGTTCAGGTTCACTGCTGTAATAAATACTAATCATGAATATATTAGTAACTTTAATATTGGCCGTATTATATTTACATTACCAACGTGAGGTGACGCGAGTCTCATGAACAACATGAGCTAATTGTTATTTACTAGCTAATCTTAAACTGACTGTCCTGTGGTCAAACGCAGCTCATACAAACGAACATAATTTTTGTCCTTGATTTCTGTCAAACAATGCTGTATCACACATTTCTACCACTTAGTATCATGGTTGCTAGGCAACCTGAGCAGCGCGACAAAGGCTAGACCGTCCCATTTCACAGCCTCACACTTCTGGCCTTCTCCATCTTCGAAGGACCCGGCCCACGTAGACCGCGAAGGCCGAGTCCTTCGAAGGACCCGGCCCACGTAGACCGCGAAGGCCGAGTCCTTTGAAGGATGCGACCTAGGAATTGGGACACAGCTAACTTGAGCAGAGGTCTGGACGCCCAGGCGTGATTGTGTTGCAGCTGTTGGTTACATGTGGAGGAGCGACATGAAGTCCAGGCAGATTTAAACATGATGTTTTTGTAATGAGCCGTTGGGGAAATTGGTGATGACTAATCACTCTGACCCTTGTCAATTGCAGACATCATTGACCATCAGCACAAACCTAGTTATATCACAGTATGAACTAATTCTTTGTCCCTTTTGTCTCTGCAGACCTTCCACAGCAAGAGGAATGCAAAGAGGAGGAGGAGGTGTCCGTGGCCCAGGAGCTCTGTAAGCAGAAGGAGGCCTCCAGTGTGGACCAGGCGAAACCAGAACCGGTACAGATTAAAGAGGAACAGGAGGAGTTCCACACCGGTCAGGAGGGAGCGCAGCTTATCCTGAAGGAGGAGAGCGAGACAATCATGGTGACTCTTACTTATGATGAAAGTGACCTCAGTGAACCTCAGCACAAGCACGTGGACTCAGGATCTACGACGAATGCAGAGCCACAACCAGAGGAGCTACATCAGAGTAGCAGAAGGACCACGAAAGCTGTCAGTCAGCGTAAACCTGACGCGGGGAAAAAGTCTGTCAAATGTGACGTTTGTGGAAAAACCTTCAAGTATAATTTCCAAATGAAGAAACATTACAGAATCCACACAGGCGAGAAGCCGTACGCTTGCAGCACTTGTGGAAAAAGATTCTATCAGATTTATTTCATGAAATATCACGAAAGAAATCATACAGGTGAGAAGTCACACCTGTGCATCACCTGTGGGAAAAGATTCACGGACCTATCGGCACTTAAAAGGCATACGTCCATCCACACAGGCGAGAAGCCGTACTCCTGCGAAACGTGCGGGAAATGTTTCAGGCACAGTGCGACTCTGTTGGTTCACATGAGAACTCACACAGGTGAGAAGCCGTACCTTTGCAACACCTGTGGGAAAAGGTTTACCAACTTATCCGCATTTAAAAAACACGCGGCGATCCACACAGGTGAGAAACCGTATTCCTGTAAAATCTGTGGGAAAAGTTTCACTCAGAGCGGCAATCTGACCGTTCACATGAGAACGCACACAGGTGAAAAGTGGTACTCGTGTGAAACGTGTGGCAAAAGCTTCAGTCGAAGTAGCAATTTAACTGTTCACATGAGAACGCACACAGGTGAGAAGCCCTACCACTGCAGCACCTGTGGGGAACGATTTAAATACGCCGCAACGCTCAAAAACCACATGGGAACGCACGCAGCGGAGACGCCGCACGCTTGCAAAACATGCGGGAAAGGCACAGGGGGGAGTGATAACAATCTGGTCGCTACGGGAACCCACGCAGGTGAGACGTCAGGGTCCTGAAACACCTGTGGGGGAAAAATATTATGAATCTGCTCGTGGTAATTTAAAGTGCAAAAACACCGCTGTGACTTTATGTTCACAACATCTGTGTGTGTTGAAGAGAGATCTCAACTAGAGCTCAGAATAGGCTGGGCTGTACTTTCACGCAATACCACTTTGTACCACAAGATGGTGCAACACGTCAGTGTAACCTTTATTTAAGCAGGTAGTAGTGACTCTTTATAATTACGTTATTATTTCAGTCACGGCATCAAAGACGAGCTCAGTTTCTATATTTTTGACTTTCAGGAAGTCGAATGAACAACTTTAACATGTCAGCATGTTTTTAACATTTCGGCTCCAGATGATTCATCTGATTATGTCAGAGGGATGAAACTATAAAGTATTTTAATATTCTGGTAGAAGAGAAAACACAAAGACGAAGCTCTTAGAATAACTTGTCCTCACTGTTCGCTGTCGCGTGTTTGGCACAGCGATGCAGAAACGGGCTGCTTGCTTTGTGGTTGCTGTGATGTCATGTTTTCATGCTGCTGTTTTTAATCAGTCAACATCTGGCTCGTTTGTGTTAATGAAGTGCAGCTGTGACGCAAACTCCTCTCACACTTTTACTTTTGAACACAATGCTTTGTGTCTCCAGGTAAAAACACCTGTTAGCCTTGAGTAATTAATGCTCCCGTGTGTGGGCGGAGCTTCAGATAGCGCTCTGGGAGCGCATCTGCACTTTCTTCATCATCCTCCTCCTCCTGCGTTTCCTGTTCCTGCAGGCAGCACGTTACGCAGCGTGTGATATGACTTCATGTCACATTTGCCGTGTTGATGGCGGCCCGCTGTGGCTTATTGATTGTATCATCATGAACGGTTCCTATCAGCACACTGTTCAGTGTTTCCAGCGGACTGCTGCTCAACACTACTGGAAACGTTCACGTCCAGTTATGAAATTAGACCAATACCAAAATAAACATTCAGTAACATTTATACTTTTGCTGTTTTTACCCCCATGAAGGCCTTTTGTTACCCTCAGCTCTTCTGTGCTGTGCCATCCAATCAGGGCTGGGCAAAACGATTATTGTCCGAATCGATGAATCTAGTGATGAATGTTTCGATGCATCGATTGGGTGTTTATCTCTGAGTGTGTGTCTACGTGGGGGGTGTCTGGATGAATTAAAGGGTAAAAACCAGCGTTAGTAACAAAGTTGAAAACTTACGGTCGTTTTATGATCGGCCATTTCCACCTTACAAAGCCGGCAAAGACTGAATCACTTCCTGTTCGGTTCAAATATCCCCATACTGTAGAACTGCGTGTTCGGGGGGCGTGGTTTAAGTCCACATGTTACCGCTACTCGCTGCCGCCATGTGTTTTTTTGAAAGTGATGACGCATCGACGCAAATTTTTTACGTCGACGTAAAAAATTTGCGTCGACACGTTGTCCCAGCCCTACATCCAATTTAGAGGAGCCAGCGTTTGAGACGAGAAGAGATGAGACTGTTTATGACGGTTCGAACCAAAAACCTTCTCTCTGTCAGGTGACCAGGCTAACTGTGCTGTAAAACTATCTAATCTGTTTATCTGACTAATGCACTTTGTAGTTACTCACTATTTGGATTCCAAGCAGAAGCCTTTCCCACACAGACGTAGCAATGACACCTGTGATGTTCGGGCTGTTCCCGAGCAGTTTGCACTGCACCTCATCTTTATTTGTTTTAATGAGCTTCACACAGACGCGCCTGAGTGAGTCGTCTGAGGCTTCGTGTGTCCCTCCTGTTTTTACATCAGCAGCTCCGCTCACAGCGCCGCACTTTATCGGACTGACACCTGATGTCTGCTGTCGATCATCAAACAGCAGTGTGCCAGTAATAGTGCATCACAGCCTAACAGGTGCGTAGTTTAAGACCAAAAACGGCCACATAAACACTTCACTGCTTTAAAACTTCATGAGTCTGGATGTGAAAAAGTCATGACCAACCTATTAGTACGGTTAGTCAGCACTAAACCGTGGGCCCAATTTCTCAGCAGGGTCCGATCAGCTTCTGTGATAATTTGACTCATTTTAGTTTTTAGATTTTATTTTTTTTAATACCTTTCATCAAATATTTCTGAGAGTGCAGGAGTCACAGCAGAGCTTTCAAACTCCAAGTGCCTTCAGACTGAAGATGTTTAAGGGTCTACTGAGTCACCCCGTGTGAGACGGGGTGACTAAAGTGAAGCGTTGGTGACTTTAAAGGTGTCAAATAGTGAACGTCATCCTTAACGACGGTTACCGGATCACAAATGTCTGCTAATTATGAGCAAACGGGTTTGTGACGCTTCAGTGTTTTAACTTCTGTGTTGAGTTTTACAAATGTAATCTCAAATATTCATGTAATCCTTTTTTTACTCACAGAAGTATTTTGAAAAATGTCATTAATTTGAAGTTCTGTGTAATCCTGTAAAGATCTCTTCTGCGCCGCCGTGGCGATTAATTTGATCCGAGTTTAAAATAAAGCTTGTTGTACAGTAACATCAGATAGATGTGAGCCGACTCAAAAGCATCATGAACGACTGAATTCATGTATCATATCTGATATAATCTTTTATATTTACAAAATAAACATGCAGAAACTTGGACTTGGCTGCTGGCGGACTGTTTCTCGTGGTAAAGACGCCCAGGTGATCATTGTGGGTGTTTGTGAGTGTGAGGGTGGAAAACGGTTCAGACGACAGAAGGAAGAGCTCCAGGAGACGACGCGCCATCATTAGTGCTGACACGAGGCTGAAATAAACGTGACAGAATGGCTCTGCTGTCATTCTGTCGTCATTGATCCTTCTCAGGGTTGCGGGGAAACACACAACCATTAGCGCTCATATTCACGCCTATGGGCAGTGAGCAACTAACCCAACCCCACGGCTTTGGAGTGTGGGAGAATCCACACAAACACAGGAAGAACCCGGCCAGGCGCTGGACTGTGGTGGTTGGTTAGTGAGGCACCAGAGAGGCACCACAACACTGCGGCCGCCCACTATGCTATTCTATATAACAAAGTGATGTCACTGGTACGAGAGGTAACACTGTAAACTTACAGAAGATTAAAGATGAGATAAAGTAATAAGTTTAGGTTATAGGAACAGTGCATCCTGTGGGGGTGGTGAACAGCCCACATCGCCCTCTGCATGAGTCTGTGGGTGCTGAGCCGCTCCTTCAGTCAGAGGCTGAAACAGCCTCCCTGCAGGAAGGAGCGCCGTCACAGACCCTCCATCCCCACAGCAGGTAGACTCGTCTCAGTCCCCATGTCCACTGGACACTGTGGACATCCACGGTCACCGCTTCATGCATAATGCACCTTTTATATGTACGGACGTGTGCAGGTATATGTGTATACTGTATATGTATATTTAGTGTGTACATGTGTGTGATGTACATGTCTATACTAATAGATATCTACTACTTATATAGTAATAGTAGTCATAATAGTTCAATTTATTTCTTGCATATTTCCACAACCCTTTATTCATAATCACTTACTGTGAATGCTGCTGTTATATATAGTTTATACTATCTTATTTATTTTGTATTTATTTGTATTTTCTTTAATTTTATTATTTTATAATTTGTTATCTTATCTTATGTTTCTCGTCTCCTTTATTTGTGTTTTTCTTTCTAATTTTTAATTAAACGTTTTCTCATTTTCTGAAATGTGAAACGGTACCGTGGCACTTCCACGGCCGAACCCCTTTACAAAGTGGGCGGCCGGCGTGGATTTCCACTAGAACGCGCACACGGGCGGAACTGCAGTTCACGGCCTTCTCATTCTGCCGGAACTCGGCAGTGTGACACTCGGGGCTCGTCAACAGCAGCGGCGCAGGCGCTAGCAGCGTTAGCTGCTGGAGGCAGGATGTCTTCAGCTCAGTGTTTCCCTCCGGCTCATGAACTCCGTCAGGCGGATGCGGAGCGCACCTTCGTCCGCTGTCAGGAGGAGCTGCTGGACATCAGCTGGAAGCCCGAGATAAAGTTACACAGAATCGGTAAGAAACGATGACACGTCGCGGGGTTTGGGGGGGCCGGCAGAGAGCTGCAGGTTGTTAACAAACAGAACAAAAACGGCAAATTCTGACGACCCAAACAGCTGACTGAATGTAAACGTCTACAAAGCCATGTTTTACTCACAGAGAACACATCAAATATTTAAACTGAGAAATGTTTCATTTGAACACAAACATTGGGTCATCTTTCAATCTGTGGACAGCTCAACAAAAAAAAGTTGGGAAAGGAGAAACAAAAGGCTGGAAAAGGAGGCGGTGCTAAGCAGACACCGATGGAGAACTGGCAGCAGGTCAGAAATGATGCTGTCGTGGAAATCATGTCTGTGGACACTCTGCTGCACCCTGATCCACACATGCTGCCAAAGCTCGCTTCAAATGGACTGAGGGAGAAGGACAGCTGTTTGGGTCCAGTCGTGATTTGAGTCGTCGTCCAGACTAAAGACGAGCGTGCGATGGAGGTTCAGCCGTGCCTGTGAAACTGGCGGCCTCCACGTCTGGAAAGGATCCATTAATGCTGAAAGGTTCATACAGATGAGTAGCAGAGGACGGACGGATGAGTGCGCTCTCGTCCGGGTGGCGTCTGTTTTTGGGACGGTCTGGTGAATTTCAGCGCTGCAGTTATTCCAACAGCGTGACGGGTCGAGGATGGAGCGGGACAACTCGTGAAACATGTGCTTACAGCTGGTGAACGTCAGTCGTGTAAATCCACAGAAAGCAGTAAAGGTCAGGTGGAGTTCTCGGCAGCAGTGGAGACCGTCCCCCTGTGCTGAGCCACTACAGCCGATTTCAGGGTTTCACCACCCGCTGACTCCACTTTAACCCCCGACGGTGCTCATTGTCCTGCAGACTCACCCTCTCCTGGTGATTCAAGCAGAGTGCATTTATTAGAGTTAGCTATAGTTTAATTTTCAAGATTATATTCTCATTTATTAACATTATTTTATCATGACAATAATATAACACGAGGTTTAGTTAGCGTTGCAGAAAATAGCCCCTCCCAGGAGCTACTTTATACTTACATCCTTTACTGTTATCATTTAGTTTTTATTAATTCAATTCAATTTTATTTATATAGCGCCAAATCACAACATCAGTCGCCTCAAGGCGCTTTACATTGTAAGGTAGACCCTACAATAATACATACAGTGAAAAACCCAACAATCATATGACCCCCTATGAGCAAGTACTTTGGCGACAGTGGGAAGGAAAAACTCCCTTTTAACAGGAAGAAACCTCCGGCAGAACCAGGCTCAGGGAGGGGCGGGGCCATCTGCTGCCACCGGTTGGGGTGAAAGAAGGAAGACAGGATAGAGACATGCTGTGGAAGAGAGCCAGAGATTAATAACAAGGATGGTTGAATGCAGGGAGATCTATTAACACATGGTGAATGAAGAAGGTGACTGAAAAGGAAAAACTCAATGCATCATGGGAGTCCCCCAGCAGTCTGAACCTATCACAGCATCACTAAGGGAGGATTCAGGGTCACCTGATCCAGCCCTAACTATATGCTTTAGCAAAAAGGAAAGTTTGAAGCCTGATCTTAAAAGTAGAGATAGTGTCTGTCTCCTGAATCCAAACTGGGAGCTGGTTCCATAGAAGCTGAAGGCTCT
>VURO01045514.1:0-19205 GCA_015108175.1 Pelvicachromis taeniatus | reverse complement strand
TGTTAACCATATCTATCGCACTCACTGCAGTTATCGTCATGCTTTGGTTCACTTTATTGTTGGAGAAATTTAACCACTTTCTATACTAATTTTTATCCTCCTGCTTTGCAACGATATCTTGCTTGAATGGAACACGAACAGCTCTCTCGCTCTGCTCTGTTCACTGGCTGAGGGAGCAGGGAGCCTTCAGAGTGGCAGGGAGCAGCGGTGCACTGTGTAAGATGAAAAAAGTAGGAGAGCTTCCCCAGATTCGAACTTTCTCTCTGAGTGCTCATCTTACATGTAAACATGGCCACAATCACAGCAGAGCAATTGCCTTTCAACTGCCATGAGGAGGACAAATAAGAAAAATAATGTCTGCAGGGATGAAAGCAAGAGCCTGTTTTACGCATCGCTCAAAGACAAGATTATATTATTCAAGCGATGTTGTTTTGAGTGACGATCACATGCTGTGTCTTTGACCAAGTAGACCAGTAGATGATTTTATCTCCAAACGTGACAATCTGCAGCAAAACTGACAAGCAGGGCTGAATCTTTCTGACTGTGTGGCAGATGTTCCTTGTGTAGACTGCAGGGTACAGCAGGCTGCGGCATAAATCTGCTCCACCACGTTTTCCCATCTACTTATTTCAGGACTTCTGGCACAAATGTTGAGTTCAAATGTACTATGCTAAGGCCTTTCTGAGGCAAAAAGGAAGATAATGTACCAAAATATTTGTCTAAAAAAAATAAAAAATAAATCAAAGATCATCACTTCAAATCTGCGATATGTGTTATACTCTGAATGCCATGCTTCTCCATGCATAGTGGATAAATTATTGAAACATTCAGCGCAGGTGAGCTGTTTTTTGTTTTTCCATTTAAGTTCTTTTTTTATTCACCTCTGAGTTAACATACCTGTCCAAAGCTTGCCATGGATTCCTGGGAGCCCTCCTGCTCTTGATCTCGTCTCCCATCCTCCAAGGCATAGACAGTCCCATCTGCATCCTGTACGCTTTCATCCTTCACCACCACTCCCTCTCCTCCCAGCACCTAGGGAGAAAAAAAAAAAAGAGACGGGTCCATTTTAATTTCAAGTAGTAAAGAAATACCTTCAGATCAGTAGTTGGAGCTAAAAAGCAACAAAAAGTCTATAAGAAGAGCAACCATTGCCCCAGCTACAGCCCCTCCAAGCAGGTTCTAATAAGTTGAATAACCTACAGTCAATATGCAGAAGTCCATAGATTATCAACAAGGCAATTACTGCTGAAGTTTAGGCGAGAGATCCAACTGTGAAAAGTGCAGAAACATCTCAGCGATATACGCCAATGCAGTGTGAGAAGAGGGAAAAGCATAAAAAGAAAGAAAACGAAAACGTTGCAGCTCTGCATGCCTGAAAACTGTAACCATAGCAACCATTCCCCTTATCCCCCTACCTGGAGTCTTAGCGGCTGCCTCTGCTTGCGGCTGTGGCTCGCCCCCCTGTCTCTATCTCCATCTCTTCCCCTGTCTCTCCCATCCAAGTCCTCCTCTTCACTGTATCGGTCTATCCCCACAAGGTCATCAGAGAGGTCAGTTGTGTTGCCGCGGAGGCTGTCCCTGCCAATGCTGTCCACACTGGCCACGCCGGAGCTGCAGCCTGCTGAGAGGTTCCCTGTGCTACTTGTGCTGGCTCCATTGGCTGTCTGTGCCAACAGGTCTCGGAGCTTGTACCTTACGTCCTGAGTACAGCTTGAGCTCTGCTTCATGAGGACTGCACCTCCCCCGGTGCCCATAGTGTCACCACCACACATGTCTCCAAGTGCCATCAGGCTTACAGTGTTAGCTTGATCCATTGGGCCTGGGCCGCTCTCACTGACGCCAACGTTGGCACCTCCTAACCCACCAGCCATGTTACCACCTCCACATTCAGCCATGAAATTAGAGAAGTTGGCGTAACCCGCGCCCCCACCAGCGCCACTAACAGAACAGCTTCCACTGCTGCCACTCTCTCTCCCTTTCCCCCCTCCACGCTCCTCTTGTTTAGGGAGGACTCCTCCAAGCATCCCTCCTCCAGCAACAGCGGCGGCGGCGGCCGCTGCCGCCGCACTTGCTGCCCCTGCCGCTGCCTTCCTCTGAGAGATGATCTGAGTGCACTCATCAATGACCGTTTTAATTTGCAGGATGCTGGCGGCAGTGAGGATACACAGGGCCTGTGACTGCAGCACCACCAGCGAGCCACTGTACATGAAGTCTACTAGCTGCTTCACGGTTTCAGCGGGCACCAACGGCGGAACAGAGATTTCAGAATGACCGAGCAGCAACTTGTCCTGGAAGAAGGGGCTACCAGCTGCCAGGACACAGGCGTGGGCACGCAGGGAGGCATCATGTATTCGCACGGTCACATCGCAGAAGAGGCCCTCACGCCGTTGTGTGCGAAGGGCTTCCAGCACTGATTGGCTGGAATTGTGGAGGTGGATGTAGTGCACAGTCTCTGTGCCGGACACCATGGCAGGAGGAGGCGAGTCACTGGGAACTGGATGGGAGTGGGGGTGGGGGAGGGGGGGTAAGTGCCTGGGGTTTTGCGTCAGCTTGAGGGATAAGGAGGACAGGGAGGGAAATGGATACAGTGCATGGGCCACGGTGGGGCCGTGTCCTCTCAAACAGTCATGAGTCTGATGAATGTTTACAAACTGCTTCTCTGATATGCTTAAGGGTATGAGGAGCTGCCTTCGTTGTCCTGAGTGTGGCCAATGTCAAGTGGTTGTTTCCACCAAAACTTTAACCTCTGTTAAAACCTGCTGAAATAAATGATAACAAACATAATTAAACACTAAGCACTTAAATAAAGTTTTCAGTATTGCAAAAACATGCTTTTTCATGTATGTCAAAAATGTTAATTTATCAGTTTGCAACTCAAACATAAAAATACAGAATTTGTCTTTACATTAGGTTAATCAAAATTAACATATTTTGTTTGAGGATTGTTGAATAAAGAGGAAATCTGAATGTCACCCTTAAAGTCGTAGAATTGCAATGCCTATTTTTCAAATTTTCTTAAAACTTTGCAGATAATATTAACAATTACACAATTTATATTAAATTATTCACAAATTATACTAATAATCCTCAACCATACCACTTAATTATATTGTGTTCAGTGACTCGTTTCATGTTAGAACTAGTTAATCTAGCCGTAACGAAAGGTGGCTGAGTAACAATTGAACAGCTAATCATCGAATTAGTCGCGTGCATCATCTGGCACACCTGTTTTGGTCAATCGACAGCACGTGCCGTGTGCGAGTCCAATGGTTCCCCAGGTCAGTATATGTGGCTATTTTGCACAGTAGGTGGCCGGTAACGCAACATCAGAGTTAATTAGACCATTGATTGAGCTAAACAGGCGCAGGAATAGCGAGGCAATATGGGTGGATAATTAACAGCACTTGTTACCTAAATGTGTAATTGATAGCTCGATTAAATTGATGACTGACCAGCTAACGTTTTCACCAGCTACAAGCGAGCAGGTTAACAGCGGCGAGCTAGCGTTAACTAGCGCTAGCTGTTAATATTAGCCACTCGAGTCCCACACGGAAATCTGCATGAAATGCACAATTTTATACATGCAAAAAAAGCTTCGACGTCCAATAAAATACAAAAGTGGAACGCTGAATGCAACAGCAACTGGCAGCGTGTCTAGCATAACATATAAGCAGCTATCAAATCTCGCCCCCACGCTCAAATAGAATGCTAACCTGGCTAGTTTACTAGCTTGCGTTAGCTAGCGAAAAATGAGTAAAGTTAGCATGTCAGCAGCTAATGGGCTACCACCCTTCTACACAAAGCTTCTTAAGGCTATACCTACGTATTTTACTGTGACACTGTCATTGCATGCTATTTAATCGCGACTACTTACAATGAAATATACAGTGACAGTTCGGTTCTTGGTAGTTTCAGGCAGATGGATGCAGCAGGAAGCCCTCATATAACGCACCCAACCTGATGGGAGCTGGTAACAAACACACATGCACGCACACACACACACACACATAAAGAAAGCCCAGAAAGGGATGTGGAGTTTCTCTTGTAGAACGCAAGCTGCACCAGCGGCGAACTACTAATGTATATGCACCACTCATATGCAGTTCTCTAGTATTAATTATAGGCTTGTGCACCTAAAAGTCGTGGACAAATACCTGCAGATAAAGTCCAGGTACACGAGGGTGTACAACATACCTGTACACGCCTAAATAGCTTCGAGGAAATGCAAACGCTCATGAATTGTTTAAACTTCTTCATTTTTTCATTACTCACGGGCTTGTTCTATAGTAAAAGACGAAACGAATGCAAAATATTAATGAATTATATTCGGCAAGCGCAACAATAGCAGCAATATAATACTGACAAATATTTATACAGCTCACCAGAGCATAGATTTTTAAGTTAATTTTTAGGTTTTTAAATATTACAGTTTATATGAGCATGTATCTGAGGGCGTTTGTACAACAAGTACTTCACTTACCCCACTAAATCCCAGGAAGAAAGGCAGCAGGCTTGTTGAACTTGGTTGAGCAAGATTCCTAGATCAGCCTTAACTCAGTGCTGCATGCTTAAGAATGTTTGTCACCAGTATATATAAAACAGAACAGCCAGTGGGACAGTATCACTTTGTTATTCCCCCCAGTTCAGTCCCCCAACCAATCATAAGTGGCAAACATGAATATAAAATTATGATATAATGTAATAAATATGTGCAATATATTGGACATATAATCCCAAAATTGTGGTAACAAATACATGACAGATGAAAGGTCAGGGATAAGAGATTGTCTCCACGTAGCTCATTATTTGTGAAATAAAAAGTCATTTTATGGAATTTTGTTTGATAACTGAAGAGGAACTGTAACATTTCTTGATGACACTGAGGCTGAACATTTTGTATTTACAGAAATGAGCACAACATTTTGAAAATGTATTTGGTTGTTAGACTATTGTTTTGCTGATTTTGAGCTTATATGAAATTGCCTGTACCCCTCCTGATTTTTGCCCATGATATCAACAAACTGTCACAAGTTATCTGATAAATACAATCTCACCTCCTCTGATTATCTGACGCAAAGGAACTGTTTGTGCCTTTTTAACATAAACAAGCCACGACCCTGAAAGACAAACTATAGAATTCAATGAGAAATGCAAGCCAGTGCTGGTATTATTAAATATCTCCCCAGGATGGTAATTAAATGGCACAGACACAGCTCACTCTAAGCTTTGAGGGAAGCCAATTTATCTCTTCCTTTGCAACAAATGAACAATGAACTTTTTATTTGTCGGCTCATTATCAACTTCACCATCTGCATTAGAAGTTCTGCCATTGCTTGACAGTTTAAGAATGAGACACAGGTTTTACGCCACATTAAAATATAATTTAATGAATTTGCTTTTTTCTGTGTCGATCACAAATCTATATTGATGTAAAAAAAAAGAAAGAAAGAAAGAAAATGATCCGGTAGCCTTCTTTGTGTTGATGTAAGGCATGCAGTCTCCACAGAGCTTTGGACATTTAAAGCTACAGGTCATACAGTAAGACACACTGACACTCAGCTACAAATACACACAAACGCGCTCATTATGTCCACTCTTCTTGGGGCCCATTAAACATTTATTGTTTGCACATACAATGAGTAGAAGTGGTATTCATCACAACACCAAAGGTTTAATAGTTTACGAATAGCAATAGGATGGGCTAACATGGGGCTTTTTCTACCTTGTCCACTCTTGAGGAATAAATGGTACGGTGATGCAGGAATATCTGAATATGTCAATTACACTGACAGTTACACAAAAAGGGGTTAGTAGCCAAACACACTGTGTGAGCATGTAGCACACAAAATGAGGGAGATTTTAACAGCCGTGACTCTCGCATTCAAACCTTTGCAACGAGCCCTTTTGGAAATGGTTTCCTCAACCAAAGGAGCCTGTAAAAACAAATTATCATTCAGCTTCAAGGTCCTTCATATGGGAAGTTACACTGTCATGTTGCTGCTGTAACTTTCATATAAAAAGACATTTACTTGTGTCTATGGTGCAAAATCTTGATGATCTCTGGGATTCAAATTGGCCCGAGGTATATAAATACAATTATATATCTGGCTTTATATAAAAATAAAATTAGCAGTACACAAATATTGCACACCTAAGGAGTTTAGATTCGTCAGGTTATTGACAAGCTATTGAGGAAAATGTACAAACGCGGAAATAATAAACCATCTGGTGCAGTATAAATAAATATTTAGATACTGAGTTTTAATTCTCTGCATGCAGTATGTCTCTCTGGCTGTAGGTGGACCAAGGTGGGCACAGGTGGAGTCACGGCTGCCATGGGGAAATGGATGTAGGCTGTGCGGTGCGAGAAGGTCATGGTGGAGCAGCAGGTAATTCTTGGGGACAATTGGGACAGAGCTGCTCAGTGTTGCTGCGCATCAAGCTCCCTCTGGCGGCAACCCACAGCAGTGATGAGGGCAGCTCCCTTACCGCTGCCGTCCTCAGACAGCAGGAAGTTGACATCACATTTGGGGGCGAGTTCCTTCACTGTTTGTTGGAAGATCCGAGAAAAACTGAGGAAACGAGAGTAAGAGGAAACTGTGGTTAAGAGGCAGCTTGCTACTTCGAGCATAGGTGACAAATATCCATATTATTCAAACTTTACAACTAGAAGGAGCATCAGAGTACTATAAGGAGGTTCATTCGGGCCTATCGAGAAGGTGTGGATTTGGAGGTGGAAGAGGTCGTCTGGAGTTTTATTGGTGCAGTTATCTCCTAATTTGTAACCCCAGTGAAACAGTCCCCCAGTAGTTCGCTCGACAAACAGCCGAATAAAGATGTTAGCCTTCAGGTACTGTTTCAGAAAATAATCTTTTATGTTAAAAAACTGGTACACTTGTGAAATCGTCCTCACAAAGAATCAGAAGTGGTAGCAGATCGAAGTGTTTTAAGGGTAATAAATGTCGAATGATTACAGCATTTAGTTGACTTATAACATACTAATACTTGGTTATTTATGGGATGTAATATGTTTATTACAGTTTCTGCTGTTTCTGTTCTGGACATCTGTAGAATTTTCTTTATCTTTTCAATGTCTAACATTTATTATTTAATTTGAAAAAAAGACCAGTATAACTATATTTGTTGACTATAGGCCCTTCAGCATTGCATTTTATCACTTTTTGAATGTTTTTTTCCAATCCTAGCGGCTGAGTAAATAATTCTGTGCTACTGTAAGGCCACTGAGTTTGGTAATCTTTTAAAAAAGTTATATTTTAGAATAACGGGTCTCTTTTCACACAAACGTGGCCTTTATTGTGTTCCTATCCCAGCTCTTACTGTGGGTGCAGCTTGTAAAGTGTGCCATCCACGCCCACTGTAATATCCAGGTGGTCCAGTGCTCTGTTCTCACGGATCTTGTCCACCACAGCAGCCATTCCGGCTCCGCAGAGTTGAGCTGCTCGGCGGGACACTGTGCCGCACACCTCCTTGACGATAATACTGTCATCACAGGTGCTGTCGAGCCCCAGCTGCTGCAGGATTGCTCTGACCTGCAGCAAGGCCAGACGATCGCTGTGGAGAGAGGTGGGAGGGGGAGAGAGTCAGAGGTCAGCCAACAGCAGGAGAGTCATTGGATACCTCACAGCTGTTCCCAGAGGCTAAGGTAGGCTTAAACAGTATATAGGCTCGAGTGCTCACATCCCCCTTCCTTTATCACTCTTAGGTGTGGTGACTCACCAGAAACTGCTTTTCGGTGAATACTTCCACTTAATCACATGTTTTCATGCTGGTATCCTATACATTTACCAGCATTTTGCATGTTTAAGCCATAGGCAGTATATAAGCACACATATTTTACAGTACTACTAACTGTTTCTGTCTTTCTAGTATTCATCATTTTCTTCTTAACTTCAGTTTTCATTTATTTCTCTACAATATGTAAATAAGTCTGCATCAGACAAATTGCTCTTTTTTTTTTATCACTGTATGGTTATGCAGGTGTTCTGTAGGGGCAGAATATCAAAAACTGCCCCACACAATAATATGGTAACTACAAAAAGGAGTGCATTTTTTGTCTGAGGTGGATTACAGACTACTTCTTATGTGCTATTAGCTTTTTCAAATATTCTGTTGCTCTATATTCATAATATAGATCATATATAATTATCTATATTGTGAATATATAATATTCTGTCAAAGTCAGTGGAAGCCTATGCCTGCTAGGAAACAAACAGTATTGTGTGTAAAATGGTTAAACAATGTAAGTTACATAATTTGTACTAACTGGACTGAAACATTTAACAATACTTTTGTAGTTATTAAATAGAAAATATCTTTGGTGCTAAACTTTTATTTGATGTGATGTTTGATACGAGTGGTAAATGTACCAAGCATTGTTTTGATAAACTCATTTTTCTGTCACATTTGTCAGAATATCCATCTCATAGCATACAGCTAGAGCATAACAGGTGGCTATATTCAGTAACAGGTCCATGAGAGAAGAAACTGATCTTTTTTTCTTTTAGCAAGTGATCCCTCTCTAATGTTCAAAATCAGTTCAAACCAGCAGTGGTCTAAGACTGTAACCACCACTTATGTGCTCTTTATGTTCCCTTGTGGAGTGCAACTTATGAGTAACTGAAGAAATCGAATGTTGTGTTTGAACTGAATGCTCAAAAATATATTTTGGGTGAATTTTACTTTTAAATAGGACAGAATATTTTGCAGAAGTCACAATTCTGTCATGTCTGCCTCTGTATAAACAGTTTGTATCTAATGCTTGTTTGATAGAGATTTAGTACATCAAACAAACATTAAAACAGCTGTGACCACTTACAAAAAATAATGTTAGAGTGAAGTGATTCACTCACCTTTCTATCTGTGACAGAAACTTTGTCTCAAAGATGCCCCTGGTCTTAAGCGTCTCTGAGATTTGTCCCCGGAACAGGAAGCCACGCTTGGTCAGATCAATCAAAATCTGCCTTACAATCTCACCGAGATACATTCCACTGCACATCTTCTCATATCTGTGATGCAAAAGAATTAAAACAATTTTGTCAGTAAGCTGTAAAGATGCACTCTCAACTTGAGATAACATTAGTTTTTTTTCCCCTTTTAAATGTATTTTTCTGTTTGCTCTATGAGCCATTAATACTATGAACAGGCAAAGATGTTGAAAGGGAGAGTAGAGGACCGTGGCAGGTGTTGCTGTTTGGTTGTTTTTCTGAAACAGTTGGATACTAGCAGCCTCCTAACCTTTGTTTGCCTTCGTTGAGTGAGTTCTCATCCACTGCCTGGTCGTACGTTGTCCTGATGTCATCCAGACAGCCATTGTCTCCAAATGCCCCCCACTCCATATTGACACACATCCGACCCTCTGTACCCGGCACTATCTCAATGTTCTTCATTTCTTCCATGTAGCAAGCATTGCTACCCGTTCCTGAGAGTGTACACAGCCACAGCTATTAAATAAAAAAAGAACTACCAAATTTCTTTTTTGTTTTTGAAAAAATGAATCAAGTCTTTTCTAACTGTAGATTAGTGTTCGGCTAAGGTGCACCATAACAGAAAAGTATTTTTGCTTACTAAAAATAAATACATAAACATAGAATTTTGTGGTATGAATATTTACCTTCAACTTTCACCCGTAAACCTTGCAAGATAATTGTAGAAAAGATATTTTTGTTATAGGTTGTGTTTCACTCACCTGCAATCAGTCCCACCTCACATGTGGGCTCCTCATAAGCACAGGTCATCATCGTCCCCACTGTGTCATTCACTATGGCAACCACATCCAGCTCAAACTCCTGCAAACATTGCAAGAATTGTTGTTCACACATCAAAGCACAATAATATTACATGCACGTGTAATGCAATAAGAACTTTAATTTCAATTTAAAAAAATCAGTCGTGCATTACGTACAGAATATATTCATTACATTTTAAATGCACATACTCGTGTTATTGAAGTGTTTACATCAGGTTACTTATAGGTTATTCATAGCCATATAGATGTTTCTTTTTCCTACAGTCTACAGAATAGCATGTAGTTACTGATACTTAAGACTTTTCCAAGATGATGTTAAAGCAGCGTTAAGTCCATGTTTTTCCACTAAACATTGCTGAATGGATATTTTGACAGATGAATTAATATCACACCTGGCAACTTCTTAAATGCCACACTGAGCACACTGCAGTTCACCCACACTCCTAGACAGACGAAACAATAAAGTACACGAGCAGTTTCAAAGAGCTGTAAGATTCAGGAGCTCTGCCAGAGCTCTGCTCTTGGCTGCATGTCTTCTGGGTGTTATTACATGCTATAACAACAATAAACAGGACCAGGCTCGCACTGCTTTACCTGTTAGTTAATGATTTACTTTTTACTTACTGGATTCTCCATCTAAAAGAATAAAATTAATATGTGAAACCAACCCAAAAGTGGCAACATGGGGATATTAGGAATTTTCTAGACACAACAGTGACACTCAACAGTATTCATAAACATGTCATTCGTTAAACAGAGTGATTAATCATATTTATTGTATATGCTTTCTGTTCTGTTGTAGGTTTATATAGTGCGCGATGGAGCTACGTGTGCTTATGCTGAACCTGCAAAATTGCTGTTCACAGCAAAGATGCCCGTATGCTGGGATTAGCAGCTATGTGGTCATGTGACGTGGTGGGTGAGTAAATAAATGATATGCAATCCTCTTTATTACGAAGGATTTACTACAAGATTTTTAATGAGGTGATCTGTTAGGAAGCATAGTCACATTCTTTCCCTTCCTTATTCTGTAATATTTTCATGAAACAAACATTAAATTATGAGATTTAGAATTAGATAAACGAATATCAAAAAAGTAGTTAATCTGTAAAATAGCTGAATTTCATTGTTTAAAAAGCATTGCATTTATATACTTAACATGCTGTCAGTCAGAACCTGGACAGCACTTTTAAAGCAACATAAGACAACAATCTGAGGTAGAAAGAGGACAAACTGTGCCGACATTACACAGGATGCAAAGGTGCAAAAAAGCTTATATGAATCCTTAATTTTCTCACCACATATCCAAAACAAAGACTAACACATTGTTTTGCTATTCCTTCTAACAATAACCAAGCCATATTGGTTAAGCCATATTTTTTAGTAGCAAACTTTTCATAATGATCCTATAATGGCATCCTCGGGCTGCTGTAAATCATAGAGCTTTCTGTCAGCGGATAAACTGGTGTTCGTGTTGTTGTGACTAAACTGGTCTGTGATTACCTCTTTCCTCTTGATTGCTTCCCGAAGAAGCTCCACTACATCTTCACCCTCACAGTCTGTGGCCTTGAAGCCTTTGGTCCATGTTACAAGGATGCCCTGAAGAGAACAAAACAAGAAGTAATGATTTAAAATATAATAATCTTTAATTTGACTGAATAACATTTCACAATTCTCTAAACATGTCAGAGAAACTAGTTGTTAATGATGTGTCCGTTACACTTTACAATATGCTTTGCCTTCTTGGTAGTTTATTGGCAGCTGGTAAAGTTGTTGCTTTGAGGACAAAATGTATAGAACGTACTGCATCCAGGCTGGTCTGATGGCAGGGGAACGAGAAAGTGAAACCCAGTGGGAGTCGAGCACTTTTCATTCCCATGTAGTCCAGGAAATCAGAGATGCAGTGCACAATGTGATCAAAAAGCTGGAAAGAGACATTATTTCAGAAAGAAAAAGGTCAGGATTGCTAATAGTGTTTGGTGTTTTTTTATGTTGGCAAAAGTCATGGTCATTTGAGTTACAAAGACCATTCATTAATGCACAAATGCAGGTTTGGATTTGGATAGTTGCATGTTTTTTGTTATAGCTAGAAATTAATATGGAGAATAGAAGAAATTGTTTTAAATGTTTTAATCTGTTTTCATGGAAAAAGGAATCATGTTTTTAAAGACTTATATAATTACTTCATCATTTTTCCTGTTTCCTGCAACAAAGACAAAAAACTGATCAGTACCTCTTCCCCTGTGCCCTGCATGACTTCTATGGGAATGGCATAGATTTTGTTATGCATCTCCACTGATCGTCTTTTCCCACTACGAATCTTGACCAGAAGCACACGGAAGTTTGTTCCTCCAAGGTCCAGAGCAAGGAAATCACCATTTTCTGTAGAGAAAAGCCAAAGACATTAGCCTGAGAAGCCACAAAACACATTTCTACCACCTCTGAATACATTTTATTTGTTGTACTGGTTATAATTTAGAAGAAATACTGTTATCTCTGTGGTTAAAACACTTGAAAACAGCGATTATATTTGACTGCCACGTACAGAGAATCAGGGACAAAATATTATTTGTCCCTGGTTAGCACTGTTGCCTCACAGCAAGAAGGTCCTGAGTTCAATTCCACCATCAGGCTGGGGTCTTTCTGTGTGGAGTTTGCATGTTCTCCCCGTGTTTGCCTGGGTTCTCCCCGGGCTTCCCCCCACAGTCCAAAGGCATGCAGTATGTGGGGATAGGTTAATTGGAAAATCTAAATTGCCCATAGGGTGTGAATGCGGGAGTGACTGTGAGTGTGAATGGTTGTCTGTCTATATGTGTTAGCCCTGTGACAGAATGGCGACCTGTCCAGGGTGTACCCCGCCTCTCGCCCCAAAACAGCTGGGATAGGCTCCAACGCCCCCCGCAACCCTGAAAAGGATAAGCGGCTGCGAATGGATGGATGGTAGTAATTTTACCTGATGTAATGGTGGCCTTATTACAGGTAATACAACCCTCAGTATAATATGTTGTTTTAGTGTAGACCACACTATACAGTTCAGTATCAATCGATATTGATATTTCGATCTGCAGTACTTTTAGCCGTCATATATGACAATAAAACAGACAGGCCTGAATGACCGTTGAGATTGACTTTGAATTGGACCTGAACTAACAAAAGTGTTCAATAGTTACCGGACAAAACCATTTCTATGTATGTGTCGTTTTAGTTACCTGTTCCATCTGGTGTGCTTCGAACAAAGGTAGGCAACATTTTGACTGTAGCGTCCTTGTGGCTGTCCTTCTTCAGGCCTCTTTCAATCTCCACCTTCATCCTTTTCTTCACTTCTAACAGCTGATTTTTGCTCAGCCGGAATTCTGCCAAAGTCTGCTGAATTTGGCGCGCCTGCTCCGTTAAGCGGTATGCCACTGCTGTCACCATGGCTGCTCCTTTTCCACTCCCACTTTCAGACAGCAGGAAACGGACATCTGAGTCTGGGACTAAGCGACGCACGGTTTTGTGCAGACGACGGGCATATCTGTTCAGAGAGCAAAAGATTTCCTCATGAGGAAAAACAAAGTCTCCAAGTGAGTATTAGAGTGTTTCCTAATTTTGTTCGGAATTATGTATTCACACTGCAGAAATATATAAAACAATACACAATCACAGGGTAACTGTGACTGGGAATTCACAATGCAGCATTTTGCTACAGTCAGATCTGAATTTCCAGACAGACCAAAATCTGTTTTCATTTAGGACTGAATCTGAAGCCAAAGAATTATCTGGCATACATCCTCTCTACGCTGCAAAGTTGTAGGTCTTTTTGGAGTACATAAAATCCAAACTAAAGACATTGCATCATATAGTCATTATTTTGTATTGCATGTGTGTCTTTGGAAAGTACCCTTTAGTCCCCATTTTATTGCATACTCACTGAGGGTGCATCTTGTACAGAGAGCCATCAATGCCGACAGTGGTACGAAGCCGCACGACTCCTTTATTCTCTTTTAGGCGGCAAAGAATGGCTCCCAGAGTTGCAGATATTAGATTAGCTGAGCGGAAGGATACGATGGTGCACACGTGCTGCACAGCCAGACAGTCTTCTTCTGAGGGCTCTACCCCAAGCCTTGTCAGGATTTCCATACATTTCTTCAGTCCTTCCTTAGTCCTAAAATGACAAGTATTGTACGTTAAAATGGTCTCAACTCTTCTGTTGAAGAATTGTGGAAAAACTATAAACATGTCTCACTTTTCAATTGCAGATACATGTTTCGTCTCAATCTTTCCTCTTGTCAGGAGCTCAGGGGTTATTCGTCCCTCAAACAGCAGCCCCTCTTTGGCCATCTTGACCAGGATGAGTCGTACCAGTTCTCCCATGTACATGCCACTGGCCATCTTTTCAAACCTAATCAGAAAGAAACACATCGTTTTCATACGAGGTATCACAGCTACAATTTGCATTTATCTAAATTACAGTCCACTGCGGACATGAATGCTTGTTTTTTTTTTCAACTGTAATCTTAAGATTCTACTTAAAGGACAAAGCTATATTTTATCTATAGTGGTGTTTGTGTGCAATGAATGACAACAAAGAGAACTGATCCCAAAGAATTTAAGCATACTGGTATACGTTTGTGTATTATATGCAGTTCCTTTACTGTTATGGCTGCATAACTTAAAAAACAAGTCTAACTTGTATTGTACTTATCGTAGTCTACTGGGTTTTTTTTTTTTTTGAAAGAAATAAACTTACTGAAAGATATTCAAATTTTCAAAACCTCCTTTTAGTTTAAAAAAAATAGAAAAAGAAAGAACTCTTACAATTGTTTTCCTGGGTTGATCGATCCTCTGTCAATCTCACGGTCAAACTCTGTGCGGATGTCCTCTAGGGACCCATTATCCCCAAATGCACCCCATTCAGTGTTGATGCACATCCGGCCTTCATCTCCTTCCACCAGGTCGATGTGACGCAGTTCCTCCATGTAGCAGGCATTTGTTCCCGTTCCTGAAAGGATGCACAACTGACATAACTCGTATTTCACTTTAAAGCAGAATGCAGTGTGCTGTTTAGCTCTAATATTTGGCGCCCCCACATGTAGAAGTATGTACATGCTTCTGTACAGTGCTCTGGACCTCGTGTGATTTTTGTCCAAGCTTGGACGAGAGACTAAAACAGCCCTGTCCAGAGTTTACTTTTATTTATTTTGCTTCATTTTTGCCCTTCTGGGTTCCCAAAACGAAGAACTTCAATATAAAATGTATTCTCAACATCCTGGGATGTTTTAAAGTGCTGATAAAGTACACTTGGTTACTGAAACTTGTTGGATTTAAGGTAATAAATACCATTTCCAAAGCCTGGGAAAAAGAATTATTTGTTTAAAAGGGGCATTTCAAATCATGTGAAATGCAAGATGTGTATTTTCCCCCTGCTTTAATAGTTTCATTGGCTAGGGTATTTGTATTTACCTAATGTGATGGTAAAAATCCATGAGTTTTTACCTATAATGATTCCCACTTCACAGCGCTGATCGTCAAATCCACAAGTCATCATAGTGCCAGTGGTGTCATTCACCACTGCCATGATGTCTGCTTGATAGTCCTGGAAAAACAATGTTCTGTTTAACTCAAAACAAAATGGAAAAAGAGCCATCTGCCAGTTTTTGGCAGTCCATGTTTGCATGTGGATCCATGTTTGCAAATGAAATCCTCAAAAGACACAAACCTACCCCTCGTTTTTTGATAGCTTTGTTTAGAAGTTTCACAACGTCCATGCCTTCTACACCACTGGCTTTAAACTTCTTTGTCCATGTTAATAAGACAGCCTGAAAAACAAGACTAACTTTAAATTACTATAAGACAGGCAAAGAGAATCTCAAATATATGCCAATTGCTATTTCAGTCACAGCATCGGCAAACACCTCATCTATAATATATATAAACACAATAATGATACTTTAATATAAGTACAATATATACAATATATAATGCATTTATAAATTTACACTGTTACATTCGATGGGCTTAATTGAGCTAATTAAAACTGTTATCCAAAGAAGACACAAAAGAAACAAGCCATGACATTTTGAGCTTGTAGTGATGACATGCAGTTTGCGATTGATCTTGTTGAACAAAAATCGTAGTTTAGTGAGCAATGGTGCAGTTATCCTTTAAACTGGACGTGTTTACCTCATCTAGTTTGGTTTGGGCACACGGGAAAGAGAATGTGAATCCCACAGGAAGTTTTTTATCCTTGATTTTTTGTTTCTCCATGAAGTCACCGAGGCAATCTGCAACATGGTCAAAGAGCTGCAGACATAAAAAAAAAAACAATTTTAAGAATTTCAAGGCGATGTACCTGCAATTTGGCAAACGTAATTTTAATAAAATTGTAACATTTTCTTTATCATTTTAAGTTAATGCATCCAAATTGCCAGTTTACATAAATATCCCCAAAACTTTACTTAAAGAAATATTTAAAGAACATAAAAGATTCTGCAGACAGATGCTTTACAGTTAAAAGTCTTTCTGTAAATATTGTATATTTTAAAAGCAATTATGGGTTCCTGGAAGGATAGCTGATATCTACCCATATTGACATGACTTGTGACTTAACACGTTTTTAAACTATCATTATCAATAGTCATTGGATTAATTGTATACTTACACAACAATAAAGACTGTTCACAGAGTTGTATATTACAAATGTTGTCACAATCTATATGCATGTCTTAGTTAACAAACTTGTGATATATCACATTACATTCCTTCTGACCAGCTGTCCATTCAGCATTTCACTAAACAGCATCTGTCTTGTTCTGTCTGTGTAAGTCATGCCCTAAACCAATCACACCGCCTCAGACAGCCATTCATGTTTTGGTTATCATGTTACAACACGACTGCCAGCTGTCTACAAGTCCTGGGTAGGCCAGTGTAGGCTCTGACGTCGCTCTTATTATTCCCAAGTGTTACAAGATCATTTTACACAAACTGAATGTTGAGTCTACATTAATATAACTGTGCTGTGTGTGGTGCTTAGACAATAATATTGAATATTTTTAATTAAGTGTGTGATTTTGGACATAACCTGGAGACGTTTGAGTCAGTGAGGGACAGGAGGTCACTGACTAAACTGCTTTCCATCATGGACAATCCATCACACTGCATGACACTGTAAACAGACAGCGAAGCTCCCTTTCTAAAAGACTCATTCAGCTTCGCTGTCAGAAAGAACGTTACAGGAGATCATTCCTGCCATCGGCACTTTCACTGTATAACAGCTCATCTCTGGCTAAGAGATGAGCTGTCATATGCTTTTTTTTCATTTGCTGCTGTGATGCAACAATTTCCCTTAGGGGATCAATAAAGTATGTTTTGTTCTATTCTATTCTATTCTATTCTATTCTATTCTAAACGCGCTCTGACATCTTCCAGGTGAGCTGTACTAGCTTAACTAGCTTAGTCTACCTGTTCGTGGCTCCGACCGGCTCGGCTACTTTTCCTCCACATGGTCTAAGATATGGGCCAAGATGTTCCTGAGCTGGTCGGCACTGTTCTGCATTCTCCCGACGCTCATCTATGATCCCACGGCTGGACTGCTCCGCTATACGGCCACTGAGCTCCTGCGCCTTCGCGGGCAGCTGTCTCTTCCCATCGCCGGCAGAGCTCCACTACCACCCGGACATCAATTTAAGCTTCGCCAGAGATACATCCATCGTGGGTTCCGCAGGATTTTCCACAACTCCAATGGAATGAACTCGTTTTGGTCTGCTACTCGCCGCCCTCGCAGGAACCCTGATCGGGCTGTCAACCACCGATCTCTAGCCCACCTCCCCAGTGCGCCCACCGCAATTAGCAACAAAGGAAAGACTCCACTCAGCTTCGGTCCTCTAAACATCCGTTCACTGACAAACAAGGAACCTCTGATCCGAGACCTCCTATCTGACTGTAAGTTTGACTTTTTCTGTTTAACTGAAACCTGGCAACAACCCGATGACTTTTCTCAGCTCAATGACTCCTCCGGGGTTTGTTTACTTTTCTAAACCTCGGTGCTCAGGTCGTGGGGATGGTCTTGTGATCATTTTTCACCAGCACTTGAAAGTCCTGCCTGTGAATGTTGATACTTTTACTTCCCTAGAGTGCCTTACATGTGAGCTCAATGGACCTATTCCCACCATCATAGCTACTGTATAACCCCCCCAAACCTAACTGTCTTCCTCAGTGACTTTGCTGACCTACTAACCCATCTTTCATCGCTCTCCCCAAATGTTTTCTTGATGGGAGATTTCAACATTCATATGGATAATAATCACCTTCTGTTCACCAGAGACTTTTCCTGCTGACTCGAGGGCTTTGAATCTGGTTCTGCAACATCAAGAACATTGATATGGACGATACTAATAATCCTCTTTATTGTTGTTGTACCCGTTGGATTCAGCAGGTAGAGCTGTAGCACCAACATATGAAGTAAGATTTGTGCCTAAACAACAGGCTGTTACACAGCACTGGGTCAGAAATCCACCTTACAGGACATATATGTCAGTTATAAAGTCAAAGGGCCAGTGGTAACACACAATATGTATCTGTCCACATGCAAGAGAGAAAAAATGACATGTTTCATTGGTGTGTACGTTTACACCTTTATGCAAAAGTGATGAAAATGACCTGGTTGGGAAAGATTCTCTGATTAAACGTGTTCAAAGGCAACGCTACCATGCACACACAGCCTTATTTACAGACCAAAAATATATTTATTGCTAGTAAAGGACTTGATTTTTCATTAAAGAAAAATGAATAATTCAATCCTACTCATTGAGAAACTTAGTGGCGCCGTAGTGTTGTGGTTTACACATTTATCTAACAAGCAAGAGTTCCTCTGTTTGACCCCAGGAGGAGATCCACGTCCTGTGCACCTGAAAGTTAATGTGCTGTCCAGTTCATCCTAAATCATTAGAAGTTCCCAAATACAAAAAATATATATATATATATATATATATTTTTTTTTTTACAGTTTTAGATTATTGATTGATTAAATTTAGAGTTTTGATAAAATTCTGAAATTCTGATGATTTTAATTCTAATTATAAAACTAAGAAATAATTCCAAGATTACACACGAGAACATCAGAAGTCAAAGAAACGCTTTAATATTTTCATCTTTGTACTGAAACTCGTCTGTTGCCATGGTTCAGCAGTGATGCCTGTCCGTTACTATGGTCACCCAAGCTCAGAGAGGGAAGTGAAACAACTGGAGAGCAGTTTGACCCAAACTCCCAGTTTGGGTCAAACTGTAGATCTCAAACTGAGAGAGTAGATCTCCCATCTACACACTCTCACTCTCTCTCTCCCCCCACTGGATGACGGTGGGCTCTGTGACCTGTGAGGCCACCCAGGGCTCCCACTGGTTTAATGCTCCTGCTTTCAGTCTGTGCTCTTAAAAATCCCACTCGCTTCTTCCTTAATGTGTT